>DWLR01003626.1:0-13226 GCA_018246295.1 Papilio alexanor hazarajatica
ATATATATATATATGTCTCATTCAATATTTGGCAATAATGAATCATTTGGCAATATTTCTACATTTTATCTGAAGAATTTCTTTAAAATAACATAAAAACTAGAAGGACACGCAACACACTTGCAAATATCAAGATTACGTTATACATTTTAAAGAGCGGTTTAGTTGCTTTTAATTATCAAACATAAAGAAACATATCTTAAATATTATAAGTATATGTATAAAAATTCGACATTAATCACAAAATCTCGAATAAAAGGCATTTGCGTACGTGCACTCGCATTCGTTATTCTAAAGTGTACTTTCGCGCGTCCTCTGCCGCCAAATTACTCTGCGCCCGCCACTGATGGAACACATTTAATTTACATGTTAAATAATTGATTGCTCGCGTATCTTGGCGCATGAATTATGTATGGCGCTTAATGTGGCTCGCGCACCCCCGTACAATTACGCACTCGTAGCGTACTATACAGATAGTCCCATACCTTAACCAAATTATAACCACGATGCTTATTAATTATACTTAGACAACCATGTATCCTAGCACTTAAATTACTTGACTGGTGAAGTGCGTGGTCTGAGTTCGATTCTGGGTGAAAGAAAATTAATCTAGCGACACCTGCTACTGTGCCTACTTGTGTTATAAAGTTCTAACTACCACCAGGGCACTGGAATATTAATCTAATCGTATTGATGACATATAATAATGATGTATAATAATCTGGGGGATAGTAAAAGCAGAGCTTACTATAGAAACCAGATAACTGATATACCACATATTACTACTTTTGTAAATACATTTTTATATAGATAATTACACCCAGCCTCAGGACAAACAGACATGTTCATACACATAAGTATTTGTCCTGGGTGGAAATCGAACCCACGAACTGTGACGTGAAAGACAAGCATTTTGACAACCGCGCCAACCGTCTCGTCAATCGACATCCCAAGATTATAAAATATTGATATATCCTCTCTAAAACGGTTTTTTTATATTTACTCGAATATTAGTCATTGAAATTATACGCGTTAAAATCTATGTATTGATTAGCTGAAATATTGATTAAAGCGATAAAATCCTTATTGTTTTAATCATTTTTTTTTAGCTCTAGACGGGTCAGGTCTTAGAGGCTATAGACATTTAAACAAAAACATCCTAATTTCAATAGAGAAGATGGCGGTGTTATCTGGTGGTTAATCACAGGATCCCAAACACCTGCTTGATTAATAAAATTAAAAGAAATTGAAATCTCAAAATACTGTGAGCTCATTCTGCATAGATCGGAATAAAAATAATAATAACTTAATAATATTAACTTTAATCATTATTTTTATTCCGGCTGCTTTGATATTGGGACGTCAAAAACTAAAGTTGCTCGAAATTACTGGCATTAAAATATTAATAAAACTCGATAAATACCGTACAATTAGTTTAATTTTAACATTCTGTAAACTAAAATCTTTAATTGTATACCAATTGAAATAATACCCATAGAAAAATATTTTCAAAAAAAAAATATTACTTATCTGTAGCTTTCATTATTCCTATGGTTAGAGTCGTGATCATTTGTTACATTGTTACATATACGTTTTATACTTTATTACATATACATATCTACTAGCTAATCGTACATGAGTGAATTTTAAATAACACAATTTTCACAAAAGTAGGTACTTGGTAATTTTTTTTTTTTGGAAGGCGTAGGTTTCTGTTGATGAAAGAATCGTTAAAATCATAAAGTCGTCATCTGTAACAATTTTTACCATTTAATAATGTTACATGGCAAAGAAGTATAAACGTGTCGAAACTCGTATAGCTCAAAGTCAATAATCTTATAAATTAATCTCAGGCCTATTTTTCGACATGCATATTCGTAATAATCAAAACATCATTATTTTTTAATAACTCCAATAATCAATTCCAACTACTACTGTTTCAAAACTAATTTACGAAGCTATAAATTAAAGCGAGTTTTAATTGTATTAAAATAGTCTACAAGACGATTTCATAAATATAAATTATAAATATAATTACAGTTTAACAAAAAAAGCTGCCGTATCTTTCGCTAATAGACAGGAAATATTTTTCTTAGAAATTATCGCTAACATGGGCCAGTGATATTTATGACACAATAAAATAATATAAATTATTACAATGCTCGGATACCGCTCTGTGAACAGGTCAAAACAGAAATTAAAATTACCATTTAGAAATGCGGCATCCATTGATACGTCTTAATAGTAAATTGTTTAATTTTTATCTTTGTGTAAAATGTGCTTTTAATTCCATTAAGTATATTGTATTATACTACATTTAGTATATTATAGTATACTATTATTTAAACTTATTGTTAATTTTTGTTCTAATTAAGCAATAGTGGATATTATTTATATTATTCAATTTTAATTTATTGTAATTTTTTTTTGATAAACCTATCATTTTTTTTTTTATTTTCTATTTTGTCTGAGCGTAACGGTTTAACTTTAGAACGGCTTGACCGTTCTTAATGAAAATTGAAACATAGCAAATATCAATCATTTTAAAAACATTATTTTGCATTTATCTAGACTTTCGTACGCTTGCAAAGCCGCTGGTAACAGTTAATAGTGGCAGACCATTACTGTCCAAATTTACACACCCATGCCATTTATTGACTTATGTTCTAGGGCCTATTCTACCCGATAGTGTGTAAAGGTTTCTATATTTCTGCTTGTCCAATGCCCATTCCCTCTTCTTACACTTTTTCTTACCTAAAAATTAATTAGAATGTATCAATAATGGGAAGCATACGGCTGACCTAATGTAATGTCGTTTTTTTTTGTTTAAAAACTTTAATTGTAAGTGCCAAATCGAAAATAACCGATAAAATATTCAACAAATACACTTTAGATATTCTCTAAAAAGTAAAACTAGTCATAGCTAGTGACTCTTATATTTAACACCCGCCGTTTATTCTTTCAATTATGGTAAGATATCGATAAAATTAATTGATCGAGTGTGTCGTTTTAGGTGATTTTTAATTAAGCAGTAAGTAAATATAGAGTCTAATAGCGACTTTCAATTTAAAATGGCAATAAAATGTAAAATATAAGCCACATAGTCGATAACATATACGAGTTATGTCTTAGCTTATTTAGACAATTTTAAAGAGGGAGAAATTAGAGCATAAAAATTACTTTATCACCTACATTCTCTCAGCTTTCCACTAATCGACGGTCGGCTGCCAGTTCGCTGCTTATATCAAAGACCGAATGGTTTGTTTACCCATGATGTCGTAAGTCTTAAGCCAAGACGTATTTGGGTGGCCTTAGAATTACAGCATCTATTCTGGAGAGAACTTTAATGTCACAAATAAAATGGATTTTAAATACATGACAAAAATTTTGAAATATTACATTAATTTTCCTTGTGTATCTATAGATGGCGCTTTTCATAAAATATGAATGAACAATATTATTTTATGCAAAAAATGAAAAAAATTGTCGTTTAAAATAGTGAAGGGGTCACAGATGCCCCCGATGCTTGGCAGATAATAGTCGTTAAGCGGCCAGTTACGTTCGTACAAAAATGACAGCTCTCAGTGGTGGAGCGAGAAGCCTTGGTACTTGGCAAGCGCCCAGACCTCGCTAAACTATCGTCTGGGTTTACATTGAGAAATTTTGAAAATGCACATCGCATAGACATGATGACTTCGCTATAAAATTTACATGTATAGTTAAAACGTTTTCATTATATTTCATTCGTATCACATAACAGTTTGTATTATAGACTATCTGAATGCGGTATGTGCTGTTATACCACATAGAGTAAAAAACAGAGTAAACATTTCCATTAAAAATTATATAAGTTTAATTATTTCATAATTTTTTGGGCCAAAATATTCCACGAAAGTTTCATAAAAATCTGAACAATGGTTTAGCCGTTTAGAGACCCTAACTGAGGACAAGCATACAAAAATTGAATTTTATTCAAATACATTATAATTGTAACTTTCAGGACCTTTGTGTTTCAATGTAAAGAAATAAATGCTTTTCCGTATCTATAGATCCCAAAACAATTTTACCCACGTTTAGGAGCCTGATCAACAGTTTGCAATGCTTCTAATTGTATTTATGTGGCTTTTTGCTACGATTTCTAACTACATGTTATTCGACAGCGTGTATACGTAAGTTGTTTTGTTTCATATTGTTTAAGGGACCCAACAAATATAATTGTCATATAAAATATTATTCCATTGACAATTTCCACGGCAACTTTAAAGTCCCGTGCCATTATGCAATTAGCTTTATTGAATCCAACTAATAGTCTAGAAAATGCAGAATAGCGTGCTCTGATAGTGTCACAATTAATTATACAAATGAAACAATTAGGTTACTACATAATTTGTGCAATAACTTATCACAAAATTAGTCAGAGAGCATGAGTCAGTTTTACAGAGAACATTTTAATATGTTTGTATTTCAACAACTATTGCTATTGCAACTATAAATAATAAGGTTTTGCTATCATTTAAGGTCAGATTTGAGTTAAATAATAATTACAATGGTTGCACAAATATACAAGATCTAATGTGGTGTCGCTTTTGATCTGTAAGCTGGCTCAATGGTAGGTCAATACAAAAACATTGTGCAAAGCTTATCGATTTTCATGAAAGGTTGATCACCATAAGAACATCGCATCATAAAAATTGGTCTCGTAAATATTTTAGGAAGGTACAAGTTTATGGGTGCCCTGAATATTTTTTACCTAACGTTTTTTGTTCTGCGTCTGATTGCAGATGTTTTTTTTAAGATTTTATGACTACTTATTAAGAAGTTAATCAATGTGATACACATGTGTCTATCCCATAATCTATCTACGACTGACCGGTTGGCACAGTGGTAAGATACTTGCCTCTGATGCCGCAGGTCGTGGGTTCGATTCGATTCCACCCAGGACAAATATTTGTGTGCCATATCCGTTTGTCTTATATCTGGGTGTAATTATCTATATATGTATTTATTTACAAAATAAAAGTATTAATATGTAGCATATCCGTTATCTCGTTTCCATAGCACAAGTTCGGCTTAGTTTGGGATCAGATGGCCGTGTGTGAATAATGTCCTAGGATATTATTGTTATTAATGTTATTACCTATGTCTAGCTACGTTAATATACTAAGAGTTAGTATACTTTCTACGTTGTAGTTTTTACATTTTTACACTCTCAATCTCGATTTTTTAACGATAACTCTGTACTGGACTAACATTTAATTAAAATTAATAAATAAATTATTTAGATTCGAAAATGAAAGAAATTTTGTAAGAATCTTAATGAGTAAATATTGAAACAGTTGGTGACCGTCGCCCAATTTTCTTAAATGTTTATTATGTTGGAGTTTTTGATATTGATAATACAAAATAAAATATTCAAAAACCTTTCTCAGATCTCAGTAAATTCGCAATAAGCGTCCGATTTTAATTAAGGGCGACAGACGCAAACACTGATTTTAATTTGCGAAATTCCGCGAAATACTATCCGTCGGGTAAAATGACGTAACTCTCGGGAATCCGGGAATTAAATGTGCAGATCCGTAAACAATGCTTTGTTGGATGTTCAGTTCAGTTTGATATTGACACGGGCCGTTTTAATTTGGAATGTTTTACGAATGGTTCGCGATCTAGTTTTATCCGGTAACAAACGGTTAAGCCTTTAATTAGATTTGCTATTAACCTGCATCGCTGTTTTATTTTGTCTATGAGTATCTATCAATCTAGATGACTAACCTTATAATTATGTTAACATTATCCATCTTCAGTTAGGAGACAATAATGTACAAGGCCCTATTCCCATCTCGAATTTCGACAACGATAACATTAATTTATGTCTATTAATTTACTTAAATACTAAAATTGTTATATCATCGTATAAAAAGCAGCGTAATTTTCGTACAATTTGTTGCTAATCGTATGTAAGCTAAGTGACAGGCAGTCATAAACATGACATGTTAAGATTTATTCAGACATACTCTAATTGGTTCATTACACTGATGTCAGGCAACCTGTCAGTAAATGAAATATGTGTTAATAAGCTATCTGTATTATACAAGTAAAATATAATTACAGGACAAAGTGATAACAAACTTCACTATCTATAGCTATCAGTGGTTTCTAGTTGTAGCCGACTAACGATAATTCCATTTGAAAAAAAAAAAATTGACGTATGTTTAAGTTGGTTTTATTTCCTCTACAATTGTGACTTTACAAATCTCGGCTCTTGTGAAGAGACGGACATAGTTCTATAAAACACAGACACCCTCTAGTGTAAAATAAAGATACTTTATGATTTCGTTTCCTTTTGAAGGAGGTGTTAGTATCGGAAGGCCTAAACTAATGCTTCTACTTCCCTATTTTGGTTAGATAACCAAAATAGGGAAGTAGAAGCATTAGTTTATAGGGTAGATACCCTTCCATTATCATAACAATGGTTACCAAGTCTGATTGCTGCAGATGTCTATAGATACAAGTAGTCGCTTTACATAAGGCAAACACTCTATTCGCTTCTTACCTTCTTCCAAAAAGCTGGCGGTATTGTTAAATTGACATCGTTTCTCAGAGCTCTTTTTTTAAGGTTGCGGGAGTCCGGTAAATGAGGGCGGCAGGAGACCAAACTTTGTGGTTATTCATTTGTTAATAGTATGATGTATTAAGGCCATTTTTATAACATTTGTCAACAGCTTAATCCGCGGTGTAGCCGGAACGTGGACGCGACCGCAGCCTGGCGGGTATTAGTTAAGGAGCGCTTGCGAATTATATTAAATTTAAACTAAAGCCCCGAGGTACGGACGGACAGATTTAAATGCTCGCCGTGTGGTTTATTACAAAGGAGTGTTTTACCGAGATTAACCGTTTAACTTTGCTAATGGCGTTTCATATGTACGAGACTTTTATTATCTACAGTTAACTAATTAATAGTGTTATGTCTTTCCCCTGGAGGAAGTGTTGTGTTGGAGGACGCCCGGCTGATATGAAGTATTTCAGTGAAGTTTTGAGTATTTAATTATTAACCGACTACAAAAATCAATTTGAAGCAGTACTAGGCAACTTTCTACGGTCAATGAATTATCGTTGTTTTCGTCATAAGTCCTCTTATACTGCTCTATTAAAATAATGCCTTGCCTAGACTTGAATTGCGGCGAAGATTTTAGATATTACGTTGTTGTTTAATATTCTACCATGTACCACATGTACCAGTTCGGTTGTATTGTATTCACCACACTCGCACATATGCTCTATTTACTCCTAGATTTTGTAAGACTTATGCAGGCGAGCGCGCCCCCTAGTGGAGATTAATGAAGTTATATAAAGATCACTTCACCGACATTGACATGTTTGCGTCGCCATCTGCATCATTTAGAGAAAATGTTATTAACATTATATTTAATATGTAAATATAAAAATCGCGTCAGTTACTCTTTTGTAACACTTTACCTGTTAAAATATTGTTGCTTAAACTTCCTTTATATTTTTTCTTTTATATAGTGTATATATTATTTGTCCCCCATTTTATAATTAATTTTATCTTATTGCATTTTGTTTAGTATTATTTGTGGATAATGGTGTTGGATACATTGGAAATCAAACGTCATACTTGTTTATTTATTTGTACGTTTGTCTTTGTATCTCTTTGTTATCATAAATAAAGAGAAAAAAAGTTTACGAGCAGATCACCAGCCACTCAGCATTATTATAATGGATGTGATTGCTATTTTAATTCAATAATTTTACTGTCTACTGTGCAAGAGAGGGAGAGAGAGAAAAGGCGACAAACGCTTTTAGTAAATCGACACTTGAAATCATTATCGCAGAAGTATAATTTTTTCTCATCGCATTTCCCGTCCGAAAAGTACACCATCAAATTGAGTGCGCATAATACCGCAGGAGTTTAAACGATTTCATGTATAATTAAACAGAGCTCGTAAAACACCGAACGTGACGGTAAATTCCGCTTTCTTGAACGCTTCCATTATCTAATTCGAATGCTTTCTTCGGGTATACAGCCATTAATCCGAAGCTCATGCTTGCTCTGTTTGATGTGCCGTCGGGCCGCGAAGAATGCGCTACGATCGAATTAATTCAATATTTACTGTTCTAATAATTATTAAATTATCTTATCATAGTTGTCTACAATCTGTCGTTGGCCAGAAGTAGATACGGGCTCCTACTAGACGTACCGATCACATCGTGAGGACGACAGGAAGTCGCTGGATACAGTGCGCGGAGTTATAGAAAAGGAGTTATATAATATATTTTTCCAATGTATGTTATTTCACTTACATATTTTTTCATTTTTCCATTCTCAAAACATTAATCTTCGTGGTTTGGCTACTTAATAAATTAATATTATATAAATTACAATTATAATTATATATTTATATTACAAATATAATTATGTATAAATTAGCTTAACAAATTTATGACTTCTAATTAATATGTAATCAAAAAAAAAAAATGCAGTACGGTTACAATAAAAAGACGTTTAGAAACCTTCCGAATTTTATATTTAATTTGTTGTAATTTTAATATTATAAAACAAAATTTATACATTATTTTTATAAAAGTATTATTATTTTTTATTATCCATATCTGTTTGTCTGAGCATAAATTTTAAAAAACTTGAAAATCTCGCTGATTTCGTGACCACATACGACATGGCGTCTATAAAATAAATCAAAGGAGTTTATAGCCCAACTATGCCGCCATTAAAATATGGTGAAACGCTTAGCCCTAGTGAAGAAAAGAAAAAAAGCCTCCCTCGCAAATTTATTAGAAACAATAAGTTGGTTAACCTTTACTGATTATATTACTCAAGCTGTGAAATATTCGGTCATTTAGCTAGTGTTTTTTATGATTTCTATTAAAATGTTGGGCCATAAAAAGTGTTTAATTAATTTCTATTTTTATATATTTTGAAAAATTCATAGGATAGGATGACTCGTTGCACAGTGTACGGGTGCGATTATAGAAAAATATATAAATATGTACACAGATTTATTGGTAGATACTGGTAGATAGTTTGTTGTTGGTTAGTGGTTAGATAGTGGTGGTTTAGTATAAGGTGATTTGTTTTTGTAAAATACCAAGTTTTCAGATTTGATGCTCTTGTTTTCAGTGAAAAACTCAGAAATAGATAAGAAGTATTTAGCAAACCGACAATGCCGAATGTCGCTAAAAAAAAGCCTTTGGTAACTTTTATCAAGAATGAAATACCTTCCTAACAACGAATTCAATGTGTATTAAAGAAAACTTGTTAAAAGTATCACCTCACCCATAATTCTCTGGGTTCGCACCGCCTGAGAGCCAGCCAAAGGGATCCGAAAACGTTAAAACGCGCTCAGATATGATATATTTGGGCTTAATGGGCTATAATACTCGACAGTTTGGGAATCAACAGGCAAATAAAAACTTCGCATCACGACTTAATAACGACCGTATAAATGCCAAATCGGCCTACTCAGTATCGCGGAAATCTTTTATTACCTACTTGTAGGCAAATTGAAATGTTTTAAAATGCTCCCCAGCGTTTAGTGCCAAATGAATTGATGCACATTCAACAAGCAACATTAAATATAATTACTTTATCGAAATAAATATTCATCGTGTGTCATTATTTTTCTGTAGTCTGTTTTTATAAAGATCATTTTGTCCTCCATCTAAATATTAATGTATTAAACAGACGATATGTACAAAGTAATTTATGATTAGGCACCATCAATCATCATGGTATCTCCTCCAATGCGTATATCGAGGTTTATCACCTTGCCATCAGGAACTCGCCTTAAAATTTATTTAATACAAAATGAAACAACCGAAATGACTGACCGGTTGGCGCTGTGGTAAGATGCTTCCCTTTCACGCCCTAGGTCGTGGGTTCGATTCCCACACAGGACAAACATTTGTGTGCATCAACATGTCTATTTTTCCAAGACCACCGAAGGACGGGCAGCAGCGTCCTTTTCTTACTAAGGTGGAACATATTGCGATCGCCAACCCGCCTGTCAAGCGTGGCGATTATGGCACATTTCCCCCCAATGATACAATCAATAGGGGAGGCCTATGTCCAGCAATGGACGATCATAGGCTGAGGTGGTACTGGTGGAAGATTATAAGTAATTCTTTGACGATTGTATTGGTGGATTATAAGTTAACATAAATAACTCTGTCTTTTACAGTTTAACAGTCCATATATCATCCAAGCTCATTAAAATTATCTGAACTAATACAAACACGAATCAGATTTAATCAACGTCAGTGCGGCTTTAAAGAGGATTTTAATAAAAACGATGACTCGGTCAGACAGGATGGATCTGGTCCCTCGGGAATCGAGGCCAGCCCTAGTGGGGGCGCACGTGAGAGCTGGGGGTCACCTCACAAATTGCTTAAGTGGGACATACAGCATGCCTGACTAAGCGTAGTCATACCCTGTTAGACCATTGACCTTTGGGACAGATTACTTCGAAACAAATAAATACTTTTATTATTTATTATACTTAATTAATAATTACTAAGTGACTGCATATCTAGAGTGACTGACTAGACTGCATATCTACCCTAATCATAGGTCAGAATATTTTACGATATTCTAGTACTTTAACATATTGATGTTATTACGTCCTTTAAATCGAATACTTAACAGTTACTACAAAAGTTATCGGAGGTATTATTAATATATAAATATTTCATAGTTATTAACATCCACGGTCGTAACCCTGAAGGCTATGCAGAAATTAGGGTTTCCATTTGACATGGTCCTGGCAGGTTTGTCTCTTCGTTTTTTCTACGTTACGGGTTACGGGTAATCCTTAAGATCGCTTTGATATAGTATGTCAACAAACGAATCGATATTACTACGTCTAAGTCAACATCTGCAAACAATGATATCAGATGAAAAAAGAAACTTACAAAAACAAACGATTAAATCAAGTATAGTAATTGTAAAAAACATAATATTTCTACGAGTAAAAGAAAACGTGCAATTCAGCTCGTAGACGCAAATTATACAGAGTATATCAAAACAATACTGATTAGCAAATAGCATAACATTATCGGGCGATACAAACACGCCTAATGCGTAGTTTTATGCCTCGTAAAATACAGTTTCACAGCTGCAGAGGTCAATAGATGTAAACGCATTTAATTGCCGCTGTTCGCATAATAAATAAATATTGTTAGCACGAAATCAATCAATCATGTGGCCGGCGATAACCCGTGTGCCAACCGTTTACACGAGTAAACCGAGATAGCAGACAGTTATTTAAAATAAGCCAGTTTCATGCTGATAATGGCAAACGGGAACGTCATTAAATAATGTATTGTCTTCATCTGTCTTAATAGTAGAAACAGGCAAGCGAAGAAGCGAGCCTTGATGTTGGATGATCAATGGGGGAGGCCTATACGTCCAGCAGTGGACGATCATTGGCCGAGGGGGGAAGTGTCGTTGGGATAAAGTCAGTCGAATTTATTAGTTTTTTCAAGTAACTATTGCTTGTTTATTTTGTACTAAAACTAATAAAATAAATAATCATCATCTTTTTGCCCTTTTTCCAATTGGTCAGCACAGTATATATTACTTTTCCACATATCCTGGAATCTACTGTAGTCCATACTGTTACTGGCTTTGACTATACTTTTACGGCTGGCCGCCTGCCCGATGCCAACCTTCCTCGGGATTTAAAACAATTAATATTAGAATTAAAATTTATATGAATTATTTCCAATGAAATAATCCATGTAAATTTTAATTATTTTAGCCATTGATTTGGGTTAAGAATACACTTTACTCCTTATAATATTTAAATATCACATAGCAAATGTCATAGACCTTTTATTGAATAAGAAATAATCGTTGTCCGAGACGACTAGCCTACTCCAAATTATCTTACTATTTCTTGATCTAAGCGATCACAAAACTAGATCAAATTATTATAAACGAAATCCTTTACAATAATTAAATTTTATTGCATCACACTGATTTACTTAGTTGCAAATAGTCCCGCCTTGTCCGCTGCGGTCTTGGTATCATTAAACATAGTGAGAGTAAACTAACCGATATGGATAAGTCTATAAAAATATGTGTTTACTACGAAACAAAATAATGTTGTTATAATTAATTAGTTTTAAATAGTAATTAAAATTGTAGCAACGATAACACGTGCGTGCGAGCTTGCCGATGTGGGAGGGTGTTATGCAGAAATGTTTCTAGTTGATAAATATTTTAGTATAAATAACAAATTTTAGTCGAATGAAATCTCACTCTTCAAAATCGAATGCTGTCGAGCCTACAGAAGGTCATAATGGAATCAACATACATATATCCATACATATCCGTGAATAGTATTACCCTTGTGTCCTTCAGGACCGTGATTTTATAAATATAAAATCTTCAACTGCATCAACATTTAGCTTATCTTGTTTTTATATCTCTACATTACTATTTTATTTAGTCAATGTAAGTATATTTTTGAATAATTTCTTAAGTTAGTGAGAACAGTGGCGGCGCTAGGCGTCGGCGACGTCGGCGACCGCCGACGGCCTCGCGCTTGAGGGAGCCTCGCAAAAGTTTTTAATTATTTAAAATTTTTTATTTATTTTCATACACTTGCGCGAGTTAAGTGAGTGAGTAGTACTTTACGGGCATTATCCACAATCGTCTGGCAACACTATGAAGTCCCGTCTCGAGACGGGGGAAAACCCGTGTCATTAAAATATTTGTATTTCTTCTGTGAGCGAAACGTAAACAATCATTCCTTTTATGAATGCAACACTCGCAGGATAGACTCGCATGAACAAAATTTCTTTTTATTGTGTTGTTAAGTCTGAACGGAACTGCAGAGAAAGAGGAACTGCAAATGCGTTGCCAGCCTTTAAGGAGGTAGTAAACTCGCTGCTTGAAGGCCCCTAAGTCGTATCGGTTTGGAAATACCGCTGAGGACAGATCATTCCACAAAGCGGCTGTGCGAGGCAGGAAGTTCCGCGAAAACCGCATGGTTGTGGAATGCTACCATCAAGATGGTGCGGATGGTAGTTGGAGCTCTGTCGTGTTGTGTGATAACGAAACCCAGCCACAGGGAATTTTTCAAAACAGTTCTTCGGAACACTCCCCATAGCATAGACGGTAAAAAATGCAAAGAGACGCGACGTCTCTCCGCAATGCCAGAGGATCAAGCCGATCAGTAAGAGCTCGG
>DWLR01003627.1:0-13225 GCA_018246295.1 Papilio alexanor hazarajatica
ATATATATATATATATATATATATATATAAACATGACTGTGATAAAGTCGTTTTAAGATAGATGTCGTTATGTTGTATAATAAACTACAATAATGATGTTAGTAAATATATGAATATGTCAAATAAGACAAAACACGTTATTGTATGTGATATATAGAGCGTTGTATTAAACTATCATATATCAAAAGGAGCACATCATCAAGATAATTTAGATGATATTTTGATTGCGATCGATCGTTGAAATTACGATAATAATGATATGATGTAGCTCATTTGATGAAATTTGTACCAACATTTGATTCTAGCGAGACAATAATGACAGACTTTGCCTTCGTACCTACTTTGTATTGTTTACGAAATTGTTAAGACTGTCGAGTGGTTTAATATTTTATGATTTATCTGAACTAAAAAATCTATTACGGAGTATTATCAAAAGTAAAGTAAACAGTAATGTAGTATTCCAGTTGAATTAAGGACAATTCAAGATGTAATTTTAGTCCTTTTTCCTTTCCCATCTTTTTCTAATAAGGAAGGAAGGAAGGAGGATTTTACGGTGAAGGGTATTAACAGGGAAGGATATATCCATTTTCTGTCTATCGTCTCCACTATTTATCAAAGGTAGGCAACGTATCTGCAACTTGCAAATGCTTGTTGCAGATGCCTATGGGTTGCGGTCACTTAGGTGACCGTTTGCTCGTTTGCCAACTTCTTATGAAAAAAAAAAAATAATAATAATCTAGGTTTTTTCGTTTTGCCAAAGGCGATGTTAACCGTTCTTACTACAGGTACGTTCATTTAAAATTATCCACCGCTTTGATCACTAAAATATCAGCTACCACGAAGAAAGAAGAAAATCACTTCCTTTACTTTCTATCATAGTACAGTACTTAGTATAATATATAAAGTGAGCTTTTCTATGATCAAAAACATAATTGGTATTTCGACTATCATAAGCAGGGATCACGAAAGTTAAATCAACTATTTACATATCATAGGCCTCGAGATATGAAGCGGTTATATCCGTTTAACCTTTATCTCGGCTAACCAACGTATCCCATAAATCACGCCGCATCAATCTCAATAGTAATAATAATTTAACAACGAAAAAAACCGGACACGCACCGTTTGTTGGAGCGCTAATCGGTGCCTCAACTCGTATGCGGCCAGCCTTAATGTTTGCTATTGTTTCTAAAATGACAGGTGTAATACCCTGCGCGGGTCAGTCGGTGCTGAGCATGCGCGTGCGTTGGTCGCATTCGCCCTACGTCGGATCATAACATCGATATAACGAGAAGTGTTTCTTGTAAGTGTAAATTACACTCGAGTGTCAAGTGTTTGAGTGTAAACGCTGGATTTGTTGTGATCTATGTGTCTTGCTGAGACGGATTTTGTACGAGTTTTATTATCGTCGGAAACGTTTTTGGTACGTTTTTTCTAATTGTTAAAGCGTGCGTTATCTTTAGTTATGATTGTTAGAGTAACTGTGAAGTAAGTTTTTTTTGATCATTCGTATAGATAGGTGTCGGTTTTCATAATAATCTTGCGAGGGAATTATGTTGTCATGAAGCAAGCGTTAATTGTTAACTTTGGTTTAATTGTAAAATACACTTATTTATGTTATTTTAATTAACTTAGCATAACGATATATTTTTATAAAATATAACTACGCAGGCTTTTATTATTCAAATCTCCCATTAGTGTATTACTTTGATTATTATGGTGAGTTACGCTATTTGAACATATTTGTTATTAGAGCTAACTTTGACGCGGTATCTAAGACCCGATTCGAAATCTTATTAGTGGCTCTATTTAGTAAAAGGTTGTCATGGTATCAGTGTGAAAACATTGTAGTATGTTGATAAGAAAGGTGGTGCAGATATAGATTTGTTACGTTTATTTTAGACGCGGTATATCATGTCTCAATGTGTGTGCGCAACTTAGCTGCGCAAGGCATAAATCTCAAAAACTTGGGTAAAAACATCTCGTCTATTCGAAGGAATATCTGTAACGTAAGTTGTTTGACGTATCATATCGTAGACGTGAAAGGAAATAAAAGTTTTGTAGTTCACGCTGCAAAATGTAGGAACGGTGGTGATCGTTCGACTAATAAATAAGTAAAATTCTTAATGAATAAGAAAGAATATACGAAACTGACAACTGCGACGCACAAAGAAGAAGTAATAATTGTTGTTGAAATTATAACAAAATGCAAAAGCTTTATGCAAATATAAATTTATAAATGTTGTTAGTAACCGATCAACATTTAGCTATCGTTATAAATTTGAAAATTTGCCCTTACAATTAATCAGTCGATCTGTTCCATTTAAGCTGTGAATTTACACGTAGCTCAATTATCTATCTATTTACAAAAAATAAATATAAATTAAACATAACAAAGTTCCTTTCGGTCTATACATCCGCTGGCCTCGGAGAAAGACGTTACGTTTCGTTGCGTCTCTGATTTTTTACAGCATTTACAACAGCGAGTGATCCAAGTAATTGTTGGCAATTATTCAAGGCACAAATGTTGGAACTTTGACTCAAATCTAACTGGATTTGGTACCATATTTCTTGTGAACAATAAACCAGCGACTGTGTGTCACATTTGGGATCCGAAACTTGATGCTACTTTTTTATTTTAATCGTTTTGACAGATTAAACGACGTAAAACAAAAAAAAAAACAACAAATTTTGTTATGAACAACAAGTTATCAGATTTATAAATTTTGGGCGCGATGAATAAGATGGTGAGTGATAAATTGTTTTTATATTGAAGACTAGTTACCCGGTCCGGCTTCGCACGGTTAGCAATAATTATCAATAGACAGAAGACTTCTTGAATGGAAAATGTAACAAAAAATTGCCAGAAAACTTAAAAAGAAATAATTTTGATCTAATCGCTACTAACTTCAGAGATACGCTTGCTGGGCTAATCTGAATATTTCCTGAAAATGTCATCAAAATCACTCCATACATTTCGAGTCTATAGGGAATATATTTACACACTTCGATTTTTACATACGTGGATTATAATTTTAAAATGATGATGACAGGAGTGTAAAAAATATTAGGTAACTAATATTAGAATTGGAAAAAAAATTACTCTAACTTAGTTCCGAAATGTAAGGCAGAGGTTTCGTCCACTAGACTTAGAATATTGCAGTCTTATTAAAAGTATCTGTAATGTTTAAATTCTCTTATGAACACATGTTTTGTTGTTGCTTAATTGTCATTCACTCGACCTGACACTCGCTGCACCGCGCGGGATGACTTGGCCGACGTGTATGTAAAAAGATTACGTTGTCTTTGACTTTGAGATATTAACACAATAAAATTATCGCCTTTAATTTATCCCATAATTTTATTCATTAAAACATATAAAAGGAATGTAAAATGATAACGATGCTGTTACTATGACCACCAATTATTTTGATACCTTTTTAAGCGTGGTTTAAATTTCGAACGGACATTTACCAGTTATACAAAATAAAGTATGATATATCGTGAAGTAGCATCGTAGATTGCCAACAAAGGACTAAATATGGAAAAAAAGTTAAGTGGCGATGAAAATAGTGGTATAAATTTATTTTTCATGCTTGGTACACTTTAAAGTTGTGCGTGTCCGTAGGGATAACTTGAAATAAATCCGTAGCAATAACTGTGACAATGTGTGAGGTAAGCAGTTAACCAAGAAAATATCGCATCCGTACTTGATCATAGGGAAACGATGTGAAATGAGCCGCTGAGGTTAAAATTTGCTTTTAGTACTTTATTATTTTATTTAGTTTTTCAATCAATGAGGTAATCCGAACATTCTTATTGATAAAGCATCTTTTAGTTTCTTTGTGGATTTTAAGACTACTGGTCTTGCTAGTCTCTTAACACCAGAATCCCTTATTAGCCTACAGTCTTCTTCTTTCTTAAGAAAAACTACGAAGTCTAAGTGGCATTCCAGCTAACCCTAATAAATAAGTTTCTCACTAAAGATAGTTCATATTATGTAATACAAAAGTAAAACTTTGAGAGATAAGTAATCAAGAACCAAGAACAAAATCAGTGTATTCTTGCAGTATCTCTTGCTCACTTTTATATTCTCTTTATATAATATAATAATATAAATCTTAATATGTCTTATTATTTCTTACTACCTAAATGCAGATAAAGGATATGAGCATATGTAAATAAATGCCTGAACTGCATATTCTCTTAAACTAATTAATTAACATCAGCTTACTCACATTTTGATTGTCCGGTGACGGCACCGACTAGTTTCGGACCCGTCGGGGGTCCATCCTTCAGGGCGAGATTTCAAGGTAACTTCACGGTCGCGTCGCGCCAATCAAAACGCGAGTAAGCCGATGTTAATTAATTAGTTTATGATAATGTCTCACGAAAGTTTAAACAATTTAATTGCAGGTGCTTTTTTTGCACTTAAAGATTCATTTATCTGTCTCAAATTAATTATAAATAAGAACCGTTCAGGTAGACAATCACAAGGTACCATTAGAATTATTATTATTTTTTGTCATGGAATTGTTGTCATGCGAAATAGTTTGATCTGATTAAAAAGTATGGACAAAAAGAATTAATTTTTTTTAAACTAAAACAAAATCGATTTCATATTTATGTAATTTTATATATTAATTCATTAATTTAATTATTCATTAATTACATTATATAATTTATAAAACCCAAACAGGGCTTGTAAGTCTACCAATATATAAATTTTTGGTATGTCTTCGGAACCCAGGACAAATTGATGATGACATTTGAATTGAAATAAAATACCATTTGAAATAAATGGGACCTACTTGCGAATGAATCCTTCCCAACAAAAAAAAATGAAATCGGTTCATAAATGCCGAAGTTCGGTTTGGTTGCTACCAAAAAACATTAAAAATACAAGTGAATTGAGGACCTCCTCCTTATTTTTGAAGTTGGTTAAAAATTAATAATACATAAAAATTTGTAACATATATTTATTTACGATAATTTTAATTTAATAATTTAACTTTTATATTTTTCTTCGATATTTTTAAATTAATTTATTTACATTTTATAAATCTTTGTTATTTGATAATGATATACTGCATAAGTATGCGCGAAAAACAAAATTGGTGGTGCATTTGATCAGCAGCAGATCTACAACAACGCACAGATTGGAATACCCATTGAACCCGAGTCTAATGTTGGGCTGCTTACATCTTCTGTGCTGTTGAAACAAATAAATATGCAACATTAGCACTTGAACTTCGAGCGCAGGTTGCAGCAGAACCCCCTACTTCTGGTAGAATCGATCCAATCACATCAATTCAAATTTTGAGTATTTTGTGCATTTTGTGCATTTTATAATGTCATCTTAAATATCTTATATAAATATATATATTCCCAAGGAGGGTTGGCGTCAGGCAGGCGCCGGCCGTAAAACTATAGCCAAACCCAGTTCTAGGATATATGGAAGAGTAGTACATACTGTGCCGACCCTACGCAAGTGGGAAATGGGCAGGGAGATGATTTATTTACGATAATTTTTGTAAAACTGATGAAAGTACAATAAAAACCAAGGAAGAAAGGCGAGTAAAAAGATATAGGTTGCCTTTAGTATTTATTCTAGCACGATCTTTCGTCAAACAACCACCACCTCAGTCTATGATCGTCCACTGCTGGACATAGGCCTCCCCCATTGACTGCAACATTGGGAGGAATGTGCCATAATCGCCACACTTGGCAGGCGGTTTGGCGATCGCAGTATGTTCCACCGTACCAAGAAAAGGACGCTGCTGCCCGTCCTCCGGTGGTCTTTATATCCAGACTCAAGATAAACAGACATGTTCATACACACAAATGTTTGTCTTGGGTGGAAATCGAACCCACGACCTACGGCGTAGAAGGCCTTGCCACTGCGCCAACCGGTCGTCAAACAACACTAGAAGTTATTACAAAAAAAAATTCACATAAAACCGAATCCTTGTTGCATTCTCAGTTACACCAAATGAGTCAAACTCTTAAGCCGTTCGATCACTAATCTCGTCGTAAATGTGTGAAAAATCATTGACATTGATATAAAAATGTAATTTAACACCCACAAAAATGTCAAAAGACTTAAATCCACAAACAATATGTTATTTTACTTTATTATCTTCGCAGACGGACGACCGTTTGCCCTTGCTCGTGAGGTAAAAAAATAAGATGAACTGCAAAAAAAATGTGACCATACCATACCTAATAACTGGAAACGTATGAAGGATCGATATTATTAACGTTGGAATTTATTGAATGTTAATCATGTGGAAAGAAAACTTTTTCCTCTATTTATGTGGCATCGGGTTTTATCAATAATATTTAAAACATACAATACCAGTGCGAAATTAAGTTTGTCTATCGGTCTGAAATCTATTTTAATAATTTTGGTTATAATAACTACACTGGACTAGATATAAATACACGGGACCTTCGAGAAAGAAGTTAATCTCAAAAAAATTGTCGTAAACTAAAACATGCCTGCACGTAGAATGTAAACAAAACGCCTCATAATCAAGTGAACAGATGACTTGTCTAATAAACCTAGAAGGACTTGATTTAGAGGAGGGTACGTTTGGAGCGGGATCGACGGACCGGTTGGCGCTGTTGATAAGATGCTTGCCTTTGACAACGCAGGTGGTGGGTTCGATTCCCACCGAGGACAAACATTTGTGTTTATGAACATGTCTGTTTGTCTGGTGTCTAGATGTAAAGACCACCGGAGGATGGGTAGCAGGGTTCAAGCGTGGCGATTATGGCACATTTCCCCCCAATGATGCGATCAAAGGGGGACACCTATGTAGACAATCATAGGCTGAGATAAGGATAAATAGATAGAATAGACGATTGGAGTTGACGACTTAGGTCTGGTCTTACATTTCTTAGTTTGATTACAAAGCTCTGATCTCTTATCATTAGGATGGAGTTGCTGTTCCCTTGTTCAAAATACACTGTATATATTGTGCTTTTGTAAGAGCGAAATTGTTTCTATAGTTAATGACTATTGTTTGTTAGATAACGATCCATTGCTGGCTTGCGTCACGATACCTCATGGCAGTGCAATTTACATCAAATGAGAAAATGACGCTCATTGTTGCATTGTTTCGTTCAGCAAAAACATAGTTCCTATGCTATCAATATGCAGTTGTTTTGCGATTAGAGAATAAATGATTTGTTAATTGAAAGTTATGATAAGGTATACACAGTTTTTAAACTTCGTATTATTGGGTGTCATTTTATTTATTCTAAGAATTAACATTAAATCAAATTAAAGTAAATGCATGGTCACTATTTTATCTCGCTATCTATATATCGTAAAACTACATAGAGAACGTTAGAAAGCGCTTTCAAGTCTTCAAGTCTTCAAGTTGAAAACTTATATATAAAAGCTATCTGCTCATTCAGATTTCGTCATATTTTCAGTTCAACCTTTATCATATTGAGTTCATTTAACAGATGGATAAAAATACTAACGCAGTAAAACTTTAATTGCTTTCTGCGTACTCTGCGTAAAGGCGTAAGTATTTTATATAATGCTGTAGTAAAATAATATAGATGAAATAATGAATTAGTTTAAAATGAAGAAATTCGATAATAATTGTTAGTGTAAGATTTTTTTTATATGACAAGGGGGCAAACGAGCAATAGGTCGCCCAATAACAAGCGATCACCGCCGCCCATGGACATTCACAACACCAGAGGAACCGCGAATGCGTTGCCGGCCTTTGAGGAAAAGACACGTTCTTTTCTTGAAGGACACCAAGTCGAATTGGTTTGGAAATACCGTTGAAGACAGATCATTCCACAACGCGGCTGTGCGAGAGAATTGTTGCGTTGATGTCTTTTCTATTTCAAAAACGAATATCACCCGTCTACATAATATGTAGTAACAATTCATGTGATCAAAAATCATAATGAAATAAAAAGTTATTTAAATGAATGTTCCGACTTAATATAATGTTTATTAAATATTGTAATATCATAAATAGTTATGAATATCTACGACTCTTTACAATTTCCCATATTGACCGGCTGACGCAGTGGTAAGATACTTGACTTTCACGCCGTAGGTCGTGGGTTCGATTCCTACACAGAATAAACATATGTGTGCATGAAAATGTCTGTTTGTCTTGTGTCTGGATGTAAAAACCACCGGAAGATGGGCAGCGGTGTCCTTTCTTAGTACGGTGTAACATACTGCGATCGCCAACCCGCCTGCCTGCCAAGCGTGGCAATTATGGCACATTTCCCGCAATGATGCGATCAATGGGGAGGCCTATGTTCAGCAGTGGATGGTCAAAGGCTGAGGTAGATTTATAATTTATGAACGATGTTATTTCAATCTTTATGTCCAGAAATAAGAAATGTCAAAAAATATGGCCGACTGACTTTAACCCTATGATACTCCAGGATATATATAATATAACTTATATATATCCCTTACATACATTCCCGCGAGAACCATAACCCTCCTCAATCAAATTAGATATACAGGAGGAGTAAGATATTTCTAAAACATATTAATTCTCGTAAAGTAATTAGTATGCCCTCTCTTAGTCTTTACTCAATGGTGTTTTAAAATATGTACACATATATGTTCGGAAGTTTGACTGACTACATTGTCATTTAGACTTCTCTATTTTAAGTGTTACCAGGGTTCGAAGGGGGAAGGTATGCGAAGAGGGGAACGGGGAGAGTGACGCCGGTGCGTGCGCGTGCTCAGAATGTTAACGCGTCGCCATTCAACATACTCTATGAGTTAAATTGTCAGTTAGGTGCGTCTACTGTGACATTACAACATGTCCAACCGAATATATTGTTTCGATGACATGTTCAGTGGATCTGTGCATGGATTATGTCGTTTTCCTAAAATAACAAAAACACTTATGTCTCGTAATCAATTGGGGTGGATATTGACAGCTCACCTTGCTGTGAAAGCTGATAATCTAGTGATTTCATAAATAAATAAGCTTCATCTAAAGCGGATAAAGGTTGATACAAGAGTAAAAGCAAATGCAAGTTAATTTTTGTAGTGTAACTTATTAAGCTTGGTTTGGCTAAGCCCCAAATATGCGAGGGATGTGATTATAAAATCAAATAATAAACAAATAACCTTCTTCAATGTTGTGTGATGACCCAAAAATACACATATTTTATTTTTATTTATAAGGGATACCAAAATATTACGTTAATACGCGTTCACCTTTTAGTCTTTTTTTTTTTCAAATTATGTAAATTTTTAAGGAAATATTCAAATGGAAAATCAAAGTGTTGTCACACCGGTCACATGTCTAGTTAAGAGTAAATTTTAGTGTAGTACTTATTAAATTAATAGAATATATTAAATTAATAGAAATAATGTACTAGCTAATAGAAATGTACATGTTAGGGCAAAAATATTATACATGTAAATCTGTTTTATTTACCGTTATAAAATAAAAAAAATCACAGAAAAAAATCTGCGTTATTTAATTATTTTTATTGTATTTAGTAATCAGAAAAACACAATCTTTGGTAATGGCTGGCTAATGCTAGCTTCACCTGCGATGTATACCATTCCGGTCATTTTAACAAAATAAGTGAAAAACTTTTAAGCTTTCTCTGATTCACCTTTAAATTAAGCTTCCTTCGGATGCCGGCATCGAATTGGTGAATTGAATAAGACAAGCGTATGAATCGAGCGATTTATGTGTTCGGTAGTCGACGCCTGATTGATTTACAACTGGACGGGTTAGGTAAGAGAAAATATAGCGACTGTCTACCGGCCTGCTATTGTGTCGGATGTTCGAACGATTCAATTTAATAATAAAAAAATCATCAATCATCAACAATAGAATCTTCATAAAAATATTGAAAATGTAGAAAGATATGATAAAAGTGAAACTTTATAAAGAATAAGAGAGATTTAGAAGTATCCACCTCACCTCAGCCTCTGATCGTCCAATGCTGGACTTAGGCCTCCCTCATTGATCGCATCATAGGGAGGAAATATCCCATAATCGCCACGCTCGGCAACCAGGTTGACGATCGCAGTATGGTCCACCGTACTAAGAAAAGGACGCTGCTTCCCGTCCTCCGGTGGTCATTACATCCAGACACAAGACAAACAGACATGTTCATGCACACGAATGTTTGTTCTGTATGGGAATTGAACCCACCACCGCGTGAAAGGCAAGTATCTTACCATTACGCCGACCGGTCATTTAGAAGTATTATATATGTGAGTGAAAAAGAGTTAGGGAGCAAGATAGAGAAATTCAAAAAGAAACGCAACAAACCCAAAACTTAATAAAAAAAACTGTTATAATATATAAATAAGAAAATCAGGAGAGAGCGAGAGAGAGAGAGAGAGAGAGAGAGAGCGATAGAGAGAGAGAGAGAAAGTTAAAAAGAAATAAAAAATAGCTTTATATTTTTAATCATTCTAAAACGTAGCTTTCTATATTGTGTATTTTTATTATCTCTATATGTGTTAAAATAAATATAAATATAAATCGCATATACGAATCGCAGCTTAAAATGTTATACTACAAATAAGCTTGCATGTGTTGTTACTGGTGTATCAAACTTTATCCGAGTTACACGCAGCTTATTTATTTATTAAAACGTTAGATTAACAGCTTTCACAGCAAGAAAAACATGGGCAGAAACAAAGAACAGATATAAAAGTCGCTGCATGTAGCAATAGTTTCTTTTCTTTTAATATTTCATTTGCTTCAAACTTGTCGAAAGGACACATTAAGGAAGATAAAATATTAAAAAAAGATATATCGGAATACGTACTGCACTGCTTACTTGCTACTTATGTTTTGTACGCAATAGGTTGTTATGTAAATGTCGAGAGACAGAAGAGCGAGAGTAGGTAGAACCATGAACAAGTCCATTATTTTATGAACCTAGTACGACAGTGCTGATAAGGGAGATACGTAACACCGTGATTGCGTGAAGGTTTCAGTTTACCCGATGGCTAGTAATCGGGATGGAAAATAAATTTCCATCATATTTCTTGGCCTTTGTCACATTTGTTTTTATCAAAAAAAAAGTATAAAAATCTATCTTTCTAGTGTTGTGCGATGTACATTTACAATTCTTTATATTTTCAACATTTTTATATTTTCTGTAAAATGGAAATTTAATTATTCAT
Source organism: Papilio alexanor hazarajatica (assembly GCA_018246295.1). NCBI lineage: Eukaryota > Metazoa > Arthropoda > Insecta > Lepidoptera > Papilionidae > Papilio > Papilio alexanor. Next base: position 11,165 of record DWLR01003627.1, read on the forward strand.
TTTTTCATACTACGTCTACAACGAGACAAAAAATACAGATCGAATAAAGTTGCACGAATGTGCATGATTTACGTAATTATTTACTTATTATTTAAATTTGTCTTGCATTGTGTCTGAGCGTAAAATCTTGAAGTGGTAGCGAGTAGTGACACGTCACCGAGATGTCATTGTTAAGATGTTCAGCGGAGGCTGTCCACCCACGCCACGCCATAATGGTATAAAGTACATCGTTACAAGGAGCATATTTGCATAATTTGATGCTCAAACTAAAGTCACGAATGTGTTACTTTTTGTATTCGTATAATTTCTCTGCGTTATTAACAAGACTTTTTTAACAGTGGTAAACAACATCTGTTGCACGAATCTCCCACTTGACCGGTGAAATACCACGACCTCTCAGAAGACAGGTGTGAACTAGAAGTAATCTTAAACGATTCGTCTGATAAGGTAGCGGAGCGCGGTTTTAATCTTATTCCCTTTCCCATCCTTTTCTAATAAGAAAAAGGATGGAAGGGGAAAGAGGAAAAGGGCGTCTTTAGCTGGCTATGTAATTTGATGTTCTTAATGGCTTAATTTATAATGTATTATATAACATTTAGCTGACGATAAAAGTATTCTTCTTCATGTCGTTAATTATAATAATGTGTTCATTTGTAATTTGCTGAAGAGCGCGATTTTATTTTGAACTAACTTTGCCCGCGACTTCGTCCGCGTGGAATTCAATATTGATGTATCTATATGTGACATATATATATATCTGGGTGAAAAACGTTCCTTGGAAACCGTACATATTTCAAGGATGAAAGCCTAAGTGACGTTTCAGACTATCTACCAAATTTCGTCCAGATCTGTTCAGATAGTGTGGAGTTACGTGGTGACAAACGTCCATACAAACATTCGCATGATGATCGGTTACGTAGGTTTTACGAACAACCCCCCCCCCCTATCTTCGCCACCTTCAACCCTTTTTTCGCAATATAATATAGCATGTTTCCTTTCCTTAGGTTAAATCTATCGTTTTACCAAATTTCCTCAAAATCGGTTTAGTGATTCAGGCATAAAAGCGTAACAGACAGACAGACAGGGCTACTTTCGTATTTATAATATTAGTAGGGATTATGAAGAAAGAAAAAGTAACTAACTTATATATTCAGTTATTTTTTACATTAAGTGTTACCTAACCTAAATGAATAAAAAATAAAGTAAATAAGCATTTTATTGGTAGAAAAAAAACACAAACACAACTTAACAAAGTGCATAACAAAAAAGAGACAGTTATTTTGAATTACGCGCATCTTTGCCATCGACTTAGGTTTAAGGAGCCCGTAAAAAAATTTAAGCGAAATTTAAGTTTCAGTTTAATCACTGCCAACATGTCACCTAAAATCTTAGGACGCCCTTAAAAGATATGGACTCGATATTTGACCTTTTAGAGCTAAGTTACGGTTCAGATGTAGCATTATTAGACAGTTGATTAAACAACTAATCAAATTTTATTTAAATCGCCACATACTTTTAGTGAGACGGGAATTTTTTTACCTAATATGTGACAGACTTCCTAAAAGATTAAGATTATCCAAGGGTACGTTAATATTTTTGAGGAGTAAAAAAGAACACATTTTGAAAATCCTGATAACAGGTGTGAATATTAATTTTGAAATTTACCGAATCCTATTTTTATTATTTTATGACATCTAGCGACCTAACAAACCAACATTGTAAAATTTTTTAAAGTTAATTTTTTGTCCCGCCTTGTAATAAACACCCAATCCCGTACAACCGAATGGTCCAGCCTAAGTAGAACTATAATCAGCCCATTTGACAATATAGATCGAAGGTCAAGTTACATTAGCAATCCTAAAATTATTTTTAACTTTGTATCTCAATCAACTAAATAGTCATTTTATAGCATTTTTTCTGAAGAAATGTTTAACGTAACACTTTAAAATGACTTAACTTTTTTATTTATGCACCGATTTAAATGAAATAAAAACTTAATCTAACGATTGAAGCTAATTACTACACAATGGTGAAAACCGCATCCAAATCGGTTAAGCCGTT
>DWLR01003628.1:0-13222 GCA_018246295.1 Papilio alexanor hazarajatica
GCGGCAACGCAACTGCCGATTTTGGCGTTGCGGCGCCGCAAAAATAAGCAGTTTGCGTTATGTGTTTCGGCCCTTAGACCACCATTGTGGTATGGTGAGACCAAATATAATGATGGTCGAACATTTGATGAAACGTTTGGATCGTTAAAATTTATTTTTATTCATATTCCATATTATAAATTACTTATGCGTTACGTTAAATTGCTTTAAATTGATATTTCACACGTCTATTTATATTAAATTATTTTATTCGCACATTTATAAAATTTCTTTTAAAAACTCATCATCAGAACTAAAAAATTCACACAGTATATTTTAAACAGTATAAAATATTATAGCCATGTGACTATAATTACCGCGAAACATTAAAACGTCGTCAAAATACCCGGTTAAATTTAGTTGTCAACTGTGTGAATGAAAGGCACTACATTAAAGTGATATGACGGAAACGAAAGTAGGTGTCAGTTTTATTTGAGAAGACATTTAATACAATTTCCCTTAATAAAAAACACAGCAAGTACAACATTTAAATTTCCTGTTGTTTTTTTTATTAAAAAAGCAATATCAACAGTGTCATCGCTAAATATGACTAAATATTCTTCGGCTTGACGATCTAACTTGCGTAAGAGTGATTAGAGATATTTATTTTTCTTCGTTTTGACTAATGAGTGTCGCAAACTCTGCTCTCTTTCTACACTTCTCCCATTTTTCTGTTCCCTTCCTCTCCTTTTCCGGTTATTTTCATATCCATACATCCATGATGGAGTACAAAAAGGCTTCCATCACATCCGTAACTTTTATACCTATCTATGAGATTGGGTTTTATTCTTAATCTTAAATTCTATAAAAAAATTAAAAAAAATCCTTTCATTGACAATATATTTGCTTTTTTTTTTCTAAGTTATTAATTCGATTATAGTGCCGCGGTACGCTCATTATAAATCCATTAAACCCAAACAGGAATTTTCTTAAACCTGTCAATGTCAATCCTTGGCATACTTCGGAACCCAAAGTTCAATGCGCTTCAAGATTAAATGGGACCCATTTGCGAATTTTCCCTTTCGTCCGCAGTACATGTACCCGCAGTTACCAACATAAAAAACACCAACGAATTGAGAACCTCCTTTTTGAGAAAAATGAATAAAATAAAAAATTAATTACAAAAACAGAAAGACAAACAGACTACACCTATAGTATTATTACGACATGTCCTAAGGGGGTGGGGAACTGTCCAATGATTGCTATCTTTTGATCAATAGTCCATTAGAGACCATATCCAGTACACGATGTGACGTAGATCCGATAACGTCTTATCTCAAACGCTCCACATTAAAATGCAAATAAGCCGTACCGTATCCTTAGCAGTTTCAATCTATAGAATTTAGTAACATTAATGATTATCTTTCATTAAGAAACTTATCAGTACCAACATTTTACGACTGCTATTTGATTTGTCAAAATAGAGATAAAGAAAGAAAAATGTTCTTCAGTAACTAAATATATTATATACAGTAACTAAATATTAAAAAAACATAGTAATTATGAAATTGAAATAAGATCGTTCACGTTGTAGATCTCACACATAATACTTTATTTCATAAAGTAAGTATTTTGTCTAATCTCTTTCTCAATTCTTTTCTTGTTATTTTCCTTATTTTATTCCTCTCTATTCTACATAAAAACTAGCAATGGATCTGCAACTTGATTGCGATTGCCATGCGATTGTTGCGCTCTCTCTCTCTCTCTCCCCCTCTCTCTCTCCCTCTCTCTCTCTCCCCCTCTCTCTCGCTCTCTCTCTCTCTCTCTAAAGAATATCTTCTTTCTTTCAAACAAATACTTCGGGATACACGTCTTCAAATTCAGTATACATAACCAATTGAACGGAAACATTTTAAATAGATGCTTACATATTAACATTTCACATTACAAGGTAGAACTAATCGAGCAGCTAACCAATGGACAGATTATTCGAACATCTTGGGAACAAATCGGTCGGATACAGTTTGCGGCTGCGTTAATTACCAAGCGAGCGCGCGCGATAAAAAAACGCGAGGGACGCACTCGAGCGCACTGATGCAATTAAATGCAACGCTGGAGGGTTACCACCTCATACTTTATCGATAAATATTTCCTACTGTAAATCTATCGTTAGATCTGTATCTATGTCGACAGGTAAACGAAACTGATTATGTAAAAATTGTAATCTACAATGATTTGTTAAAAATAGAACTCGCCTTAAAATTTCAATTTTCATCATGACAAAAAAAATAGCGTATTACTAAAAACGTACAAAACATTCTCAAGATGATTTTTTTTTTTTAGATATTCTGTCATTTTAAATTAATACAACAATTGGATGTCGGCATTTTATAAGCTTAACGTTCAACTTTTACCGCATTTTTTCAGTACAGGTTACATTCAGTTTCAGGTTTGTATCGTTGCGATTTGCTACAACCCTATATTTTTTTATTTATGACACGAGTGCGGCGTCTGCGCATCAGCGTATTTTTATATCTTGAGCTCGAGGGTGACGCTCGAGTGAACAAGATCTGGTTTCGAAGACTGTGAAAATAACCACAACACGTGCTTTAAGACGCGACCTAGCATAACCATAAAAAACATGTGTGTGTTATGTTGTGAATGGGATTTTTATGAATAAATCACAGACGTAAAGTTATTAATTATAAGACGAAGAAAATCTGAACAATTATTTTTACCACATCACTTTCTCTTATTTCGATCTCATAACTTTTTACAATAAAAGCTATTGAGGAAATTCGCCTTGAAAAATTCAAACCATACCGAAATGCAAAATGTCACCCAAATTGTTAGAGCCGTTTCCGAACTAGCCGATTAGTCTTTACCAGCATTGAACGCTGTGTAGTATTTGAAGCTAGATAGATTGCTTTTGACCTCTAATGGATTAATTGTCAATTGATTGTGTCTAATACTGAAAGGTGTAAATTAAATAAGCGCGATTCTATTCATTCAAAAACAGCGATTAATTTTATAAAAGCGCATTAATATATTGCAACAAAGTATGTTTGTACTCCAGCTATTTGTCACCAAAGGTAATGCGACCCTTTAACGTCGTATATCAACATCCTTAATGATCGCTGTAATTGGCTGTCTCCTAAGACTTGTTTCTCTAATGATGTTCACTTTAGCAGTTTCACTGTCACCGGCGGAACTGTTTATCTCAATTTGGTAAACGGTGTAAATATTTCTATCGATTTTATTTTCTTACTACTTGCTTCGTGTTGACATATGTAAGATGCCTGTTTAGAGTATGAATGGTTTCTATCAAGTCTAACGCACCTTATAAAACTGTATGAGATAAATTAACGTAGCCAGTAATCATCAGCTGATCGTAATCATTTCTTAGCAGATATATTTGTGAAAATAATGGATACTTAATATAATAATTTCAGGAAAACGCATGGTATTATAGAAAGCCATCATTCGACCCTACAAAATTTGAAATTGGTATGACAAATTCTGAATTTGATTGTTACCAACCCGAATGTCATTTGTAAAAGATCGAATTTAATTTGTAAACACATGATTTTAACGTGCAAATGTCCTATTACATTTTAACGTCTTTAATTTGATGTGCAAAATGTATAATTTATAGTAAAATCTAATAAAAAGAAAGAATTTAGAATTAAGAACTCTTTTAAAGTCCACTGATATTATCGATACTTCAACTTAAATGAGTCAGTTGGGACATTCGCAGAACACCGCGACCGCGCGACATGTGACCGAAATCATTTTGCCTAATTAGCCGTTGATTCTCACGGGCTACCCAAACGGTCGCTATAATGAGGTAGTTCCAAAGATACGGTTTTAGGTATTTTAATGAGCGCGACCACTCCTACAAGTTACGATTTATAATCGAATTGAATACGTAAAACAAAAGAATGTTTAAAAAAATTGTCGATACAAACATTGCAAGTTAGAATGACTAGTGATGTACTTGATACCGACTACACTCTTCTAGTTAGTTATTGATTTGTTAAACGATAGATATATACAGTTCATTATTATTAATAATAAACTGTAATTTGTTCATTATTATTAATTAATATCCAATTTAAACAATTAGATACAAGGAGCCACGCCCCTGCTTGATCAGTTTTAATGACCATTACTAGCTACAAACATTGTTTTTGCCAATTTTATTTATAATTATACTATCCATTATCTCAGAAACCGATATAAAATTATTTTCTTTAGAATTAAATAACATATTCAACAATAACCTATTTTTATTTATTGAGGCAACGAACAGCTATAAACAAATTATAAATCATAATATATTTGACACGATTAGGTATTATTAGTATTTAAAAGAAAAAGAGCTTAATTGCTATTATATATATTTCTAAACCTTTGCCTATTTAGAATAAATAATTTATCATTATCACGCACTTTTTGCTTATATTGTATTAAATTAAGAAATCAAAAATATGTGAACCTCACTCATTGACGAGTTACAATAATTACGGAAACGAAGAAAAAACGAATTCTTATAATAGTTGGTCTGAGAAAATGTGATGTAATATTTTATACTTTCATATTACAGTTTATCATAGTTATTATTTCTTATATAAATCTCAGTTCAGATAACAGGAAAATTAAAAGTTATACGCTCTTTGCGAGACCATTTACGACGTGTTACAACTTGTCTTGGACTACAAACAACTTATGAGTAACACTTCAAACCACTTGAGCTTTACTTGCTAAGTTAAACTGTTTTTACATACATTTATTAAGTTTTTTCTTTAATAATTATTAATATAATTGTTTGCTAAATGTTTCACAATCGGTCAAACGGTGTTCGTAAACTTTAAACTTTTTTAGAATATTAGTTTATTAAATCTCTAGTTGAAGGTGCCAATAACAGGATGAAATGCTGAAGCTGGCAACAGGTCCACTTTGGAATGGCCAACCGCAGTTCTACCTCTCCGTCTATCAAATGCCGCAAATTACGAGTAAGTTTGGTTTGGATGATTTCGAACTAATTATAAACACAACTGCGTTTTTGGCTCAGATGTAAAATACTTTGGCATACTCGTAAATAAATCCCAAGTGAAAATTAACCACTAAGTCGAACGCAAGAACTTTTAATTCTTACATAGTATATATTTTAAAATATTTTACAAATAATGTCATTTCTAAATAAAATATTTCATTAACACAATGTCACGCTCCAGAAAATTAATTATCTACCAGGGTTTTACCTAAGATGTCGTTTTATCTTCTGTGCGGTTAATGCCCATACTAGGTGAGATTGGCTACCGATCATTACGCGAAGAACGGACAGTAAAAAAAAAACAACAGCGTGCATAAAAAGGTAAAGTGTTGAAAATCAGTAATAATAAAGAATTCGTTCCGAACATTTTGTAGTGTTTCATACATTTGATGACATTACGGGCTTTTAACTGTCGCATGTAATCAAAATTTATGTATGTAATTTACTTTACAATATGTGTCTTTAATGAGTATGGTTAAAGTAATTGACTAATCATTGTGTAAGACTGAGTAATAAATGGGTAAAATCAGGAAGTTCGCATAGTCAAAAGGACGAGTTTTTTGTTGTCATTCTATTTTTTTTTTCAATTAGGTACTTACTCCATAATCACACCATCACCGACCACATTGCTTGAAAGTTATAAATTTAACTCTATAGTTATTAAAACACGTAAATAAGTTTAACTTAAATTTCACTATTTAAGTTATGTAAGGAATGTAGAAGTAAAAGTATAAAAGAAAAGAAGACTCTTTTAAACATCCCCACTATATATTATCTTCAACAAATGTGAAGGCGTGTAAATAAATTGTTTCATGTAACTTCGTGATCAAGTAATATCTAAAATTGTTTTGCTCTAAGCAAATAAATGGCCCGAGCTTCGACACAAAATAACTCTATACCATCATCCATCAATATTATGCAAATTTATTTTAATGAATCTTAGAAGAATTTGTAGGCGAATCACGATATTTCTTATTTCATTTTGTTTACACGATATCTTAAATAAAAATTCACCTACTGAATCACACCTAGGGAGACTTGCACATGTCATATTCAAATTAAAACTTTTTGTCATACATTTGTAGGTATTCAAACATCAAACAAATTAAGCCTCGACTAGTTTTACTAAGCAAGCCAATACTTATGTATGTTACCATGAAGTCAGCATGGAATATTTATTAGTTAACGTGTCACAAGGTGAAAAATTCTAATCTTAAACGCAAAATGATAAAAAAGTACCTAAAGAATATAATATCTTTATTAAACTACTCTGTATTTAATTATATTGTACAAAAACAGTGACAGATTCAAACTCATAATCCTGTAAGCAATTGACAGATTGTGAGCGGGCACTTATTGCTGGATCTAATCCTTGTTGTCTAATTCGATATATCAAAACGAATCCTTATGTCCTATGAATAAGATTTAAAATAGAATGAGAATGATTTTAATGCTCCATTGATCCTTTTGTCCGCATGACGGTCGATTAATCCCTTAGGCACGCATCACACTGCTCGTGTTCATTTGCAATTGAATAGAGCTTTGTAAGCAGTAATAATATCATATGGTCAGTTTATGAATAAATTTCGAATAGTGTAAGTCGAAAGCAAATATAAGAACACTCCGATTTAATTTGCCGCTTGCTGTTACAGTAAAACATATAAGTAAATTAAAACGATAGGTATATAGTCTTATAGGAAAAAATAACAAACTATCCCCTAACATTTTAATGACGAACCAGTTGACGCGGTTGTTAAGATGTTTGCCTTTCACGCCGCAGGTCGAGGGTTCGATTCCCACCTAGGAAAAAATTTGTTTGCATTAATACGTCTGTTTGTCTTGAATGTAAAGACCAGCAGAGGACGAGCAGCAGCGTCCTTTATGCATACGGTGGAACATACTGCGATCGCCAACCCACCGGCCAAGCGCGTCGATTTGTCCCCAATGATGCGATCCTAACCATTCAAAAAACGGAGTTATTTTAATTTAGAAAACTACTCTGAACTAGAATATTGAACTGGTCAGGAATACCTTATACTCAACAAACACTAAATAAATAAAATCTTGTTTTAAGTAAACAAGTATAACTGAACCGCCACCTGGCGACATTAATCTGGCCACACAACAGGGGTCAGCAGAACGTCAATATATACGTCTGGCCTAACAGTCAACCGGTTTGCTATTTGCATAATTTTTAAATATTTCGTTAGTGCATTGCTTATACAATGCAATCACAAAGGCAAATATCATCTGCAGGTGTTTGTGATTAACATAATATGCTAAGCATAAGTAAATTATAACACTGTTTAGTTTCCTAATTTAAATATATAACTTTGATCTTTTTCGATCTTCGGTTATTTCAGTTTACTTCTACTTCTGGATCTGAAATATTACTTCATAAACGTAATAAAAAAACTATGCTAATGCTATCTAAATATGTTTTACATATCACATGTCTTTATAAAGGAAACAGAATTAGTTTAGCAGTGGTAGAATCCGTAACAACAACTGTTGTACGCTAACTGGCCCGCTCGACCGGTTCAATAATACAACCTCATAGACGACAGACGTGATGTAAAAGTATGCTGCGTTTCGTCTGAGTGAGGTGCCGTAGGCCTAACTTTAGGCCTAATAATAGTTCCTATTAGAAAAGCGTGGGAAGGGAAAGAGGATTTTACGGAGAAGGGGATATATAGGAGAAGGAAATGTCTATTTCTCTATCTATCCTCTGTCTATTAAAGGTGGGCAACGCGTTTGCAGCTTGCAAACGCTTGATGCAGATGTCTATGGGCAGCGGTCACTAAGATGACAGTTTGTTCGTTTGCCGCCTGCTTGTAGAAAAAGAAAGAGGGGAGAGGTAAGGGAAAGAAAAACAAGAGAAAAAGATAAAAAATATGAGTTAAGTTTACCCTTAGAAAGTCATATAGCAAGCGATAGTTATTTGAAATAATAAAGGCTGAATATAAAACAGAGCGAAAGTTACCCGCAATAAGGAAGCAGAGCGAGTGGTAAACGATAAATGGAGATGTGATAGAGAAGGTGTTGCTAAAGTAAATATTTTGTAGTCGCAAAAACTGATTTATGATATTTTAAATACACAACAATGTCGTCTACATTCCACATTTTCTTCAAAATCAAGCCATCTATGTATTCTGTGGTCGAATCACAGATAACAAATAATAAATAACACAATAGTGTAGCTGGATAGATTATAACAAAATTGCCGTATATGCGATGAGGTATATATTAAGGAAATAATTAAGCAAAGTAATTATTTAAGATTTAATGCCACTGAAGAAAGATTAAATTTTATAGTAGGTAAGTCCAAATTAGCTTGAATCATACTAAAACGAAGGAGCATTATACAGTTCGTAACTTAACAAATAACTTCACTGTTGTCTTATTAAGTCTGTGTCACGATGAATTCGGTTGACAGATCGCAAAAAAACAGCATCCCATTCTCAAATATTCCGTCCCCGAGCGGTGCATTCTCACGGCGCGAATGTTACTCGGTCCACATTCGTCAGTGACGGGGCATTCGTTCTAATTAATAATGAATCCATGAATCATTCCAAAAAGACAGTCTTTTTATGAACATTCACTAAAGTGTTGGACAGATTTTAATTAGGATAGTTGTTTTGAATCTAACTCTTTACATTTAAAAATTTATTTGTGTTCTCTCTAATCTGTCTATAATTATCTCAATTTCACCATTCTATTTTGGACTATAAAACATCTTCTTTCTCTTAATTTTTTTTGTTTTCATGTTTGTTACACCAGAACTTAAGTCATATATGAACCGATTTCAATTTTTTTTTGTTGCAAAGGAGATATTCATAAACGGGACCTATTTAATTTTAAATGTCATTGCACCTTGAGTTCCGAATATATACCTAAATTTACATAATGGTAGATTTGAAGTAGAAGTTCTGTTTCGATCAAATTATATAAATTTAAAGTCTGCTTTGTTTTAATATAATATAATAGTTACAAGATTATAGGTGCAAATATACTGCTTGATAAATGTATGAAATATTGTACATCCACTTTACCTACCGTCTTTTGTCAAAATATTTGTTTTTAATTAATTATGAAATATAACATACAAAAACAATAAACAATATTTTTTGGTTAATAAAATATTTTTCAATAAACACTTGTATCTTCTGAATTAAAACGTCAAATACAAAACATCAAGCGATTACATCTAAACGTATAAATACATATTTGCCTACACTAGTTCAACCGTTACAATGCCAGTTGATTAATACAATCGTGTCGGTGCCTCGATTGTGATAAATAATGTTATTACAAAATATTAGTTTGGAATCCATTTATCAAAGAGTTCGGTGCTCGGCTCGAGTGATGTTGCGACGCCTAGCTACATCACTACCCGTCTTATAACTGTTCCTTTTGATAATGGATATAATTTCACGAAGCGATCATTAGAAACTCTCTGTTTAGGATTTGTTCTAAATAAATTTTGCTATGTTCTACCAGGATGCGTAAGTGATGAGAATTATTAGAGAATAATTTATATTTCTAAATTTTTTCTGATGTGCGAGCTGTCATAGGAAAATTTCCGTCCCCTTCTACTTCTTTTTTTCTTATTTCCTAATCTTTTTTTAGGATTAGAGGACAAACGAGTACGGGTTTAAGAGACACCGACACCCATGAACACCAGAGGAACTGAAGACCCGTTACTAGCCTTAAAGAAGGAGTACATTCTCATCTTGAAGGACCTTTAGTTGTATTGGTTTGGAAGTACCGGTAGAGACAGATCATTACACAAAGCGGTTGTACGAAGCCACAAGTTACATGTAAACTGTGCCTTATTGGAATACCAAACCAAATCTGTTTACTACACACAAATTTTATTACAATAGTAACTGAATAGTAACCGAACATAAGGTGAGCTCTTTTGTTTGTCTCAATCCCTTATTCTATAATGGTAATAAAATGTAATCATTTATATTTATTTTTTCGGCGTTTAATAATTTTACCGGTAAGTACATAAATCTTCCAAAATCATTATAACAAAAATACGTGTTATCCGAAAGTATTGTGACACGCAATTTTCGTGTACTATGCAACTAATAAGCTTGCTTACACAGCGACCGACAATGATAATAAATAACCAACATTACAGGTCACCATATAATCAACACTTAGGGGCTTAGAAAATTCCGGGACCACAGAGTAATTTACTTACAATATATAAATAAAAATTTAATATTTTTATTAGAGAATCCAATAAATACACTCACGAACATATTATGTTGTTATTGTTGATAAGCGTGATTCCTGACAACCCTTCAAGTTGCTTTCGAGTATTTCGCAGGCATATCCTTTTAAATATAATAGTATAAAATCTTCATAAATAAAAGTCAGTGTATTTAACAGTGGTAGAGTCCGCAACAGCAACATCCGTTGCACGAATGGCCACCTCGACCTTTGAAGTACCACGACCTCACAGAAGACACACAGTTAGAAGTTTTCTGCGTTTCATTTGATAAATGAGATGCCGGAGGCCTAATTTTAGTCCTCTTCCCTTTTCACCTTTTTCTAATAAGGAAAGGATGGGAAAGGAAAGATGATTTAACGGGGAAGGAGATGGATAGGAGAAAGAAATGTCAATTTTCTGTCTATCCTCACCTCTGTCTATTCTAAGCAGGCAACGCATCTGCAGTTTGCAAATGCTTGTTGCAGATGTCTATGGGTAGCGGTCATTTATGTTACCGCTTGCTCCTTTGCCACATTTTATACAAAAAAAATATATGTCTGTATGTGTTTAAAAAAAATATGGATTTTGTATGAAGTGACGACGCTGCTATTTACTAAGTATACTGTAACGTAAGCGTAAAAATTAATTGTAACAAACGAACCATATCGAATAAATCTCGCTCGCCTATAAAGCGTAAGTGTGAACCGATTAACCGATCACAGCCACCGACTCTACGATCATCAATAAAGTATTTACAGTTAAAAGACACGCGATGCACGTGTTAACTATGTCAAGATTTGTCGTGTTGTAACAAAGTATAGCACGTTGACATGCTTTTTAATTTTAATTGTCACGATGACATGCATTTCATAGCGGCCAGTTTTCTTATAAAAGTGGAATAAAACTGGCCGCTTTGCAAGTTTTTGAAATTTATAGTGGACGAAAAAAAAACTGAATACGAGACACAAGAATGAATGTCAGAAATAATATCGAAAACGAGAAAAAAGAAATCGCGTAAAAAAACGAAAACATTTTTTTTTTTTTTCGAAAACTAAAATTGCTATGGTCAAATATCACTAATAAGCTCCTAATATGAGAAAGTGATTTATCTTTTGATAACAAATAAAAAGCTGACAGGGATTAAATATCCCCATCGCACAAACTGATTTGTCTGATATGAAAAGTAATCGTACTTAAACGTTGTTTCTACAACCAAACAAACACAAAACAAGTCTTTCAACTTCCACGAAAAGTGCAGCTACAGATATCAACCGGATAGCATCTGATGCTAACTGGGACACTGCCATACTTGATGAGATCATAACAATTAATTACTAACTAATCCCTAATACCGCACTAATGCCACCGCCCAGATGCGGCCCGCTATCTCTAGATAGTCCAAGATACGACTCCCGATTTATAGTTGCGTTCGATACGTGGCCTTAATTACCCCGGGTCGTCGCAATTCCTCGACACGTCCCCGATCGCTATCATTTAAATGGCCGATACTTTTAACGGTTATTGATACAGTTGGAGTTTTAACAATGCTTACATTGCTGTGCTGGGAAAGCTATTGTTCAAATGACATTACTATAGCTTTAAATCAAAGTGCGCACTTTATCACCATTATCTTACAGCTGGCATTTACGCAACTGTACATATGCTAAGCTTGACAACCAGCCATACCTTAAAAAACCCTCAATTCCTTCGGAAAACTTTCTTAGTGTTCACACCTATGTCTTAGCTTAAATGCCTTGGTTTTTGCAATGACTTCAAATAAACATTTTGTACTAAACGATGACCGATAAACATAATATGCTAAAACAGGAACTTAAGCTGGATTTTTATGAAGACATAGTACCTATTTTCATTAAACGACCAATTAAAATTGAACCAAGTTTTCGTCATAATAATACCGAGGGTATCCTGTCGGGTTGGTATATATATATATATATATATATATAAAGACATATTAAAAAATCATAATGGATGGTATAGAAATTGAAGTTTAGGTTCTATAACCTTATTCATGGGGCGAAACGCACCAAGTTAATTGTCACGCCATATGATCGCGGCGATACTTTCCCGGCCAAGCTGGCCAAACCATTCAACGGCTATCGACGCTGTGAGGTTCTACCTCTGTACTGGTTGTGGTTGTAGGACATCTTGGGTTCAAAAATAATAGTTTTTATTTCAACAACTAACATATTAACTTCAATTAATATCGATATGTATTTTGCATAAAATTTGCTGTTGGCTTTAAAAAATAAAACTTCCCATTACAGCTAAATAATCGCTTTAAAAAGTCCCTGTATCATTAGAATACACGAGTACATTGCGTCACGCACTGTGTATTAATAACAACGGGTCCCACGAACACTTACGAAACAAGTGAAATTTCTGAAACAACAAATATTGCAATATGAATGTAATTACTACGTGTTACCGCGATAAACAGCCGGTATGTAATAAGCTAGCCGTCGTAAGTCCGGTATTGTTATTAGTTCAACAATAAAAAATATGTATATCCCATTAACTGTCCGCGATATAGAAAACCGACCGGTTGGCGCAGTGGCAAGACACTTGCCTTTCGCGCCGCAGGTTGTGGGTTCGATTCCCACCCAAGATAAACATTTGTGTGCATGTACATGTCTGTTTTTCTTGAGTCTGGATGTAAAGACCACCGGAGAATGCGATCAATGGGGGAGATCTATGTCCAACAGTGGACGATCATAGGCTGAGATGGATGGATGGAAGTATATAGAAAACCCTATTAATACATATAGGTCCTATTGTTCTGTTGTGTTAACATTTTTAAACGATTTGATGTGTACTTTATATTTTAGCGTTAGTAGGGGATGTCCTAGAAAAACTTAAATCGATCAGATATATATATATATATATATATATATGTGTGTGTGTGTGTGTGTGTGTGTGTGTGTGTGTGTGTGTGTGTGTGTGTG
>DWLR01003629.1:0-13220 GCA_018246295.1 Papilio alexanor hazarajatica
GTGGTCTTTACATCCAGACACAAGACAAACAGACATGTTCATGCACACAAATGTTTGTCTTGGGTGGGAATCGAACCGACGACCGGCGCGACAGGCAAGTGTCTTTGCTACTGCGCCAACCGGTCAGTCAATCTTTGATCTACGAATTAAAATAATTCGCGAGGATATAAAAGCAACGACAGTGTGCATCAAGTCAACAATGATAGAATTAATAGCTATATGGTGCGGTTTGACAGGGGAAATAACAGACCAAACGTACAGGCTACGCTACGCTGCTAAGCTTTGCTTCTAAGTTTCGTCTGAAGAGAATCTGCCAATAGTCTTTTCCCTTTCCCTCTTATTCCTTATCTACAATCCACTTTTCCCCTATATATTGGCTAGCAACGAATACATCTGTTGCAAAACGGGAAATCTAAATCTATAAGCAGTGTGCTTTTCTTATGTGGGGTTACAAATACCATGTTCAAAGTTTAAATAAAACAACTCACCTGTAACTAATGTCTAGCGATTTTTTGAAATAATCAATTTAAGTATTAATTACATTAATTGATAGGAATATAAAATATTACCTTTGTATATTTAAACCTGAACAAAAAATGCAATCACTACTTTTTTGCGTTTCAACACTAATTTTTTTTTAATATTTGCACAGTTTATTCAGTTGTTTAAATGCGATGTCTCAAGATATCAAGTTTACGGTTTATTTGCTTGTGGATTTTAGGTAACTTTCCCTAACTAGCGTAAAAACCTTCGACCAACATAATTCGTTATTTAAATCACTGCAATTAATTTAAACCAACGCAGTAAAAGCATTAGTACGGGAAAACAGATGCTTCTCATCTAGATGTTCTTCAAACGTACACTTTAAGAACATACTAAGTAAACACGAACGAGAATTAACCTGGAAGTAAAAATTCCTATTACTACTTCCAGGTTAATTCTCGACTACAGTAGAGTCCAGGGTATATGGAAGAGTAGTACATACTGTGCCGACCCTACGCAAGTGGGAAAAGACCAGGGAGATGATGATGTTGAGCTCAGATAAGGCAGCGGCAAAGTAAGTAGATAAACAGAACTATCCATTTTAAAGAATAAAAGGAAAAGCAAGCATCGAGTCACAGGTCAAACTCCGCTACTTAAGAAAGTTGGGTTGTTCTCTTTTAAGGAAGAAGTAAGCACATTTGCTATTCTTATTTAGCAATCAAATATTTTGCGATTCATTTCGAGCGCGTCCATAATTTCTAACATTTGTTGACATGCTGTCATGCGTGCTGTGTTTTAAACAGGCGTACACTGGGCTCATAAACAAATAAAATGAAGTTGCGGAAATGTTATAATTTTAGCAAGATCATAAGAATAATCCGAAAAGTTTTCTAAAAATAACTGGCAAACGTTAAGGAGGAAAAGGGAACATCTCATCTGTTACAATAATGATGCTGTTGATAAAAATATATCGACGCAAATATCTACACAACATTATTAAATTTTATGTTCTGTATTCCTCATAAGACATATAAATATCATCACGTTTACACATAATATCCTAATAAAATCATTAAAGTACATGTCTGCTACATATAGACAGAAAAAAAATGATTAACTACTCCACATTTTACATTAGAACTCAAAAAATATATGTAGGTTTAATGGTAAAAATAGTCCGTAACCAATGGGGATAAAAACGATAGGATTGTCGATTGCAACAATTACTGGTTATTTAAAAGGACTATGTCACCACTGCTGTAATAGGTGATGACAGTCTTAATTAAATATACTTTTTGTAAAAGTTTATTTAGAAACATTACAAGTGTAGGTCTATATAGATATATGAGGCTCATAATGTCTGTGAGTATGTAAGATAATTTATTGTATTGCTTATATAATTTTGAAGTGGTTTTTACATGATTTCACAACACAAAACTTCATATTTTAAATTACAAACACGGAGATTTTAAACCCGTACCACGGAACGTTTCCCATTTTGAATTCGTGTCGCTTGACTGCGGAATAACGCGGGATATTAAGAAGTCATCAGAACCGAAAATTTTAATGTGGCTGCACTTCTAGGTACCTAATTAGGTATCTGATGATATGTAACATCTTTGTTTATAAGTACCACGTCTGTCACCTTTTTAATAGTTAATCTGTTACGTATCATTGGGAGTGTTTTTGCATTTAGAAATGGAGTAAGATAGCTTGATCATTTCGCGATCATTGGCTCGTTCATGTCTCTAATAAAATATAGTCAATAATACGATTAGTACGAATCTATATCGGTTTGTGTTAAATTCACAAACTGTAACTGACAGTAATTCCAAGTAAAATACTATTTATTTCCCCGAATTTCCATTGCAAGACCATCGTTAATATATTCCTAAAACGAAATTGCTTTAACAGGCACTCCCAAATTAAATAATTATTCAGTATCCGAAGCGCGTAAATTGATTTGGAATTGTTTTCTTCCAAAGTACCAATAAACTTGACAATTTACTTTCTATATCTATAAGAATTGATAGTTTTATATAAGTATTATTGTTTTTATCTAACATTACTGGTTGTATTTATTCTAATAGTGAAAACTTGAAGCTATATTTCAATTCCCCATCTTCTACATTACTAAATAAGGCAGGGTTAGAGAACTGTCGAGTCACTAAAGACAAAACACCGATAAACGGGCAACTGAACGCCTAAGTGATCCGAACATCTTCAACACTAGAAGAGGTGCAGATGTGCTACCGGCAATTAAGGCAGGTGGACACAGTAAAAACTGAAGGACAGGACAATATTTGCTTGGAAATACCGCTTGAAGCTGGCGGTATTTTATTCCATAAGGCGGTATATTAGTCGGCACACTTCGATAGCTTATGTTCGTTCTTCAGGCGCTGAATGCGTATTAGAATTTATATACTCTATGTTATTATGACCATTTGACATCAATAAATCATTAAATGGCATTACGTATTCGAGAAACGAAATGTGCGTTGTTAGAATATTGGGACTTTCGAAAGGAATAACATATTGTTCAATTGTACAAATGTACCGATGTCACTGGCTCATAAAATAAGCCCATGAATGAATTTGCCACAACTGTCACGGAGTCGTATAAAACCCTTACACATGTTCGTGATTGGCATTATACGTTAAGACTTTTACAAATATAAAATCAAATATATATACGTAACAGTGGTTGAGTCCGCAACATCTGTTGCACGAATGGCCCGCTTGACCGGTGAAACACCTCGCAGAAGACAGACGTGAAGTAGAATTGTTCTTAGTTTCGTCTGATGAGTAAGATGCCGGAGGCCGAATTCTAGTCTTCTTTCCTTTTTTTCTTTTTTTTTGTGACTGATTTGCCACTGTTTGCCTTGAGGAGGCATTTACAGTTACGCCGGGCTTGAGGCGGCAGAGCGTTGAAGGCGCCTAGCCTAAGCCTCCTCTTTCCCTTCCCACCCTTTTCTTATAAGTAAAAAATGGTAAAGGGAAGTGGATTTGACGGAGGGGGGATGGATAGGAAAATTAAATATAATTTTTCTGTTTATCCCAACCTCTGTCCATGCAAGGTAGGCGACGCATCTGCAACTTATTACCGTGTTGCAAATGCCTATCTTACTTGCTTGATACCTGCTTATTCGTTTACCAGCTTCTTTCAAAAAGAAACACTCACGCCCGCAACTCAGAGGGAAAGGCAGATTACGGATTTCAATTTGGTGCGATCCGGGTACATCTCGCTTCCTCTTCGTCCATACATCTACGCATACATTTAACAAGTGTCCATAGATAAGTAAACATGTCGTTTATTAAATATTGTATACGTGTCATCACCCCAGTTAATATCAAATTGCTTGTTAGTAATAAAAGTGAAAATTATAAAACTTATAGACAATGTAGCTTTCTAAAGGTTTAAGAATTATTAATATAATCTGATTTTTTTTTAACAGAAACAAAACCGACTTCAAATACATATTTATAAGTCGTTTATAGCAACGGCACGTCTCATTACACACCAATTGAACCCAAACAAGGCTTGTCCTAAGTCAACCAATATATCAATTTTCGGTATATCTTTAGGACCCAAGGTTCAGTGACATTTAAAATGAATAATGTAAATAATAAAAATTAATGGGATCTTCTTGCGAATGTCTCCTTTCAAACATTTGTTTTAAACCGGTTCATAAATTTCGAATTTTCGAGGTAATATATAAAAAATACAAGCGAATAGAGAACCTTCTCATTTCATTCAGAGTTTACCCTTTGTAAATAAACACATTCTTTCTCTTTATAACTTACAAAGTTATAGATGTTACTAGACATTTAATGAAAAGTATTGTTTATTAAATTAGTACAGTAACACTAAATAAGAGCAGTAATATTTTCAACTACAACGCGATCTCACCTTGTTATGCGATAGCACTACGCTTTAAAGTTATGGTAATGAGAACCGTTAAGAAAGTCCGACCATAAACAAATCTTACTTATTGTCACCTTGTTAGTATTTTTCTCTTATAATGACTGCGAAGACTCTAGAAAGTTTCAGTTAACCAACCTCGATTTATTCCTGAAATAAACGTATTTCGTAGAAAACGTTCTATAAAAAAGATGCAAAACCTATCTAATAACAAGATGTTAAGTAACCGCCTCGCTTGAACCTTCACAACACCAGAGGGGCTATAGGTACGCAGTCTGTCCAAGAAAAGAACGACCTTTTGCTGTTCTTTTTAACTATAGTACTCAGCCGTAAACATTGCACATTTACACTGTGTAGTTTTAAATTATAGTAAGTGGCAAGAAATATTGCCGCTTACTATAATTTAAGACTATACAGTCTGTTCCATTATTTAGTGGTTATCGAGAACTAACAATAAATATTTGTCTTTATGCTTCGCTGTTTAAGGTGACCAAATCAAAGAACAAGTATATAGTTGCTTTTGCTACATAACTGCTGCTGTTCAAATTATCTGAATCCCATTTCCATCATAACATTGGATGATCAATGACGATACAAACTCTTGTAAGCCATTACTTTAGACAATCGAGACATTAGTAATCCTATATCTTATAGTGGTCTATCAAATTTTCTATTGCCGCGTGACGTCATGACTCGAAGCCTTATTAAACTGCGATGACGCACAGCACGCGTTATCAGACCTGTCGTGCTATGTCGACTTGTACTAGTTGTAAAAAAGATTATGACAATCGTATTTTTATTGTAAACACTTCACAATGAATGGCTTACACTGTTGTCCTAATGAGTAGACTAGTGTCTGGATCTAACAGATTACGGATATAAATTAAGGGAGTGCGTGAATATGTAACGTACGTTATAATACGTATTTTATAATTTTGATTAACGATTCGAATGGAGCGCCAATATCCTAATACTTCAAGGTACGAGGCGAATCATAGAATAGTAAATTCAAATTCGGCATTCAACTGTTATCAGGAAATATCACCTAGAACATAATCTTAATTGGAATGGTTAAAAGGATTTTTAGTAAATTATCTAGACAATTCGCTATTTTACACAAAACTGTGTCATAGCTGTGTCGTTTTCAATATATATATGTTTTAATGAATCCCCATGACATTCAATTCCATATCCTAAATCGGATGTGTATGAACCCAATCATATTTGTAGTATCGATTTCCTTATGATTTCCCCGTGGAGATGCCATTGATTTAATATCTAATTTATATAATGCAATAAACTTGAAGCATCACACCTCGATGCTCGATGAGATTCCTACGTCTTCGTCCCAGTTGTAAACAATCGTATATCTTTAAAAATAAAAATTCAAAAAATATAAATCTAAGTTAATAATCATCTAGCCAGATTATAACCAGAGATTAATAATCTTGCTTGATGTTGGAACTGGACTAGCTCCCATAAGATGGTCTAAATATCCGGTCAAATTTACGGGAGTCTATCGGACAGGAGTGGCTAGGGACCGATCTTTGTAGTGTTTATTGTAGTTTACTTGTGACCAAAATAGATGTACAATGTTGTCAACGATGATTTTTTGAACAATCATCATATACAGTATGACCATCGCCATTTTAATAGTCATACTAACCATATTTAATTTTTTATCTTTAACCAGAGGTCCCAAAATTTCAAGTTAGCTCCCTTAAGAACTATTTACTAACCTCTAGTAAATTATGTCACTACATATTCTAGAATCATAAACTTCAATAATTTCGTTATAAATTATTACAGCATAGATTTTTTTATATAACATGATTTTTTTTTAAATGAACTAAAGCTTTTATATGTTTTGCTTAAGCTTGTATTAAGCGAACTTATGAAGGGAAGTTACGTGAGTGGTGAAAATATAGTGAAATTTTTCTTAAAACACGTCGGACGCCGTCCTTCTCGTATCCCGAAGTTAGTGAGTACAGAAGGCCGTTGAGGCTAATCGTGCTTGCGCATGCGCGACCTCATTTTTGATTAGGTTGTTCTATGTAAGAATTTTACATTAAAATTACTGACAACTTCATAAAAATAACATGTTCGTTGTAGGCCAGATGAAGGAGAAACAAATATATGTGTAAGACAGAGAAGATAGAAATTTAAGTGATGTGTGTACTTAGCCATACAAATTGGTCTATTTAAAAAACAGCCATTCTGCCTTCTCTCTTTCCTTATCGCACTATCGTTATATTATATAACTGAGACGCGATCGGAATGTTATCACTAACCATAGTACGAAGAATGTGTGAATTGAAACCAGCCAAGTGCGAATCAGGTTCCGTTACTTATTGAAAGTTAAAGGTTTCATAGAGTATTTTTTTAAATTACTGTACGTAATAGGGAAAACAATATAATATCCAATTCAATAACAATGCTTTCGGAGAATATAAGTCCAAAAGTTTCAAAAATATCACCAACGGCCTAATAGATTTAGGGTCTTGAACAAAATTAACAACACATAAAAAATAAATAGCAACTTTAACTACTCAAGTGCTCATCTTACATTTGAAAGCATGCTTTTAAAAAACAATACAAAATGTTTGTTTTAAACAACTTTAAGTAATCACAAATAAGTGTATTATTATAAACAACAATGAAACAATTAATTAAATTTGGAAAATTTTAATGAATATATTATTACAGTTATTAATTATTAGCTAATAGAATATTTTTTAAAAAAACACAGCTTTGTAGACTAGCCAATCAGTCTTCCTATAATTAATATTATGTTACGTTAAAATAATAATAAATTTGGCTTCACACATAATTACATCTAATTATAATTGGAGTATACGTTTTTTGTTTTTTAAATAAAAAATAACAAAAACAAAACTTTATTATTGCTTTTAATAACTTCTCTGTTTCAATAGAAATGAGGATATATAGAACGTGTATCGAATCACACCATATTGTATTTCCGTGTGTTTGTTTTACATTGTTTGCAAGTTATACAACTGTAACAAAAAAAATTGTAACTCAGAAGACGTATTTCCTAGTTTTTGATATAACCTTCAGAAAAATAATAACACTTATAGTTAGTTTGATCAAGAGATATTGCTTGTAAATGTTGACATATTACACAATTAGCTACTTTTGTTCTTTATTGTAATCAACACAACGAAGTTCACTACAAATAAAACGACATAAGGCGAAGATAGTAATAATTGTAAACAATAAGGTAATAAAAGAATTGTACAACAAATACATAAAAAGGAACTACTAAAATGTCTGGAATAAACCATTTAATATTATGTAATGTTTAATTGATTGGTTCAAACAAGACTACGATTTAATATTAAGAACTTTCCAAGGATAATCTAACATTATACGAGCACATCCTAACACACAAAATCTTATGCTAAGAATTAGTTTCTCATCCCATTACAAAAACGATCAAAGCTGGCATCATTACTATCCTAAAAGTACACAATGTATAAACACATTCAAACTACAATGACTAAAAATCTAAATGCAATTCAATCAAACCAACATTAAAATTTTCACCATTGCCACGAATATAAATGCAAGAAATTCAAACGAATATAGTTTATTTTTAATGAATAGTAACCGTGTTGTTGTTTGAAAAGTAACTAGTGGTTAATGTGGGATTGCACGGCGTTTCGTCGAAATTTGATTTCTTGTGTTTGAAGCAACTTTGACAGAAAATATAGATTCCTATTACAGTTGCTAAGGTCAGAGGCAACCAAACGTACACTGGCAAGCCGTGGGGTTTCATCGTATCGGCGTAGTTCTTTAACAAAGCACACGGTATTATTACATGTTCGTTTCTGATCGTCGAATTATGCCATATCACGCAATTTTGATCCTTGGTCACTTTGATTACGGTACCATTGTTGTGGACTAAAGCCCTTACGTTGATCTGAGCCGTTGTAATGTCCAAAGGATGAGGATTTTTCAAATAGTTGTTGGAACTATCCACAAACGATGACATCATCAAACATGGAAACGTTGTTTCTTCGAAGAGATTGCGATCGACGATCTGCAGACTGCACTTTTCGTCGGGGCGTCGTTCGTAGAGGGTGTAATGCCACTGCTCGTTCGCGGCCCTCCCGAGGTTATACAGAGCTAATCCACTTAACAAATCCCCATATCTGCCGCCGTATTCCCTGTACTTATAGACATAGGTCGGCGGTGTACCGTGGAAGACGGGGTATGCGACATGCGACGAGCATTGCTTGCACATGAAGTATATATGATTAGGCGGTTGGTACGTGTAGTGCGGATGATGGGCGCTGACGTGTCCGTGGGGTCTGGCATGGTTGTCGTCGAATCTTCCTCGCGGTCCACCATTAATTTTAGCAGTCACTATATTTATAAACAAGACGTAAGTAATAACGAGGTAGGGTGTCATAGTGCAGCGCTTAGGGCGGATCCCGGCGCGCGACTGGCCGCGCGGCGTTCGGGGTAGCTCGTCGGCGCCAGGGAGACGACCTGGCGCCACTCTGTCGCCCCCGTTTACACGTCACGGGAAAATGAATGGATGGAAAAAAGGATACTCGTATTAATAGTGATTGTATTCTATTTACACTCGTCGACAAATGTATAGCCCACCCTAAGTTTGAAAAATCTAATATAAAATGCATTAAAGTTGCACTAAATTTAGGCGTTGGTTAATGTATACTACAATCAATGTATTATTTATTAAATGCAAAATTAACCAAATGCGGGTGATGTTACATTTTGCGCTGCGACAAACGTAACTATAAATATAAATAACCTATAAATAAAACGTAAATATAAATAAACCTTAAGAGTGATTAAACAAAAATTATTTATTTATTTAGTTTAATATTTGGTACATCTATTACTGTTAACTATTTCTTCAATAATTCCATCTGATACCTTTTTAATTGTACCTTCATTTAAAGTTTGCTATTTGTGAATTTTTAGACGTTTTCAAGGCCTCAATTTTATTGATCCTTATATACAGCTAGTTTGAAATTTCCTCAACAATTTTGATTTATATTCAAATAAGAAACATAAACCGATCGTTCAAAAACTAGATTTTTTTAAGTATTTTTTTTTTTTGCATTACGAATATCCGAATTATCTTGCAGAAATGTAAAAAATTAACAGCAATTCGCATTATTTAAGAAGTAATCAGTTTATTTGTCATGTCCATGTACTATTCATGTAAAGAATTCAGTAAAAGAATTTAATTTAAGAGTCATTAAAAGAATATGAAAATCCCTTTTTCTTGGTTTGAGTTTGGGTTTCTGATTTCAGTCCACGTCATCACACTTACATCCCTAAGCTTATAAACGACAAAATACACATTTTTCATTTAAATCCTACGTATTCTGGTGCACGTGAATTAACTTTCTTTTTTCATTTAAAACTTTTTCTTTCACTGAACATAATTTTTTTTAAACTTCAATCTATCTTATTTGTTTAAAAGGTTTTTTTTGTAATTTCTTGCGTTTTAGATATGGACACTCAAGAATAATATGCTGAATATTTCTTACATTATTAGTAACACCAGCACCTATCGCAAATTGTCCTGTTATTAGAGCAGAATTGAATTCAACTCTCAAAATTTGTTCATTCGCGTGACATTGTTACTCTTGGTCAGTTAGTCGTTTTTCATTAACCATACTTTTAGGGATCCATTAATTTTACAATTTTGGCGTCAGATCAATTTTTGGAGTACCATATCTTAATTAAATCAATTTCCCGTTCATTTAAATTTCTCCGGCTTGGCTTTTCATACTTTGAATAAAAGTATATAATTCGAAATGTTTTCAAAATATGTAATAATTAACGAGGAATACTGCATATTAAGTGGAAACACGAGCTGATTTATCCAACACATAATCACTCAAGACAATGAATGACAATGGCGCATGGGTTATACTTTTGTCGCACTATAAAATTAACAAATCTCCCAAAATCATAACAAAGCTACTAAGAATGTTATGTGATTGTTATTAATTCGCATATTACACAAATAAAAACATATAAACAATATTAGTGCGACAGTGATATATTTTTACAGGAGAGAAAATATTTTTACAGAGGAGAAATTTTACAGGATCAATATGAATGATTACAACATATTAATACTTCTTAACGAAGTACAAAGTTCTTTACACGTATTATATTTCGTAGAAATATTTGTGCATAGTTTCTACGCATCTTTATCGTGAAGAAAATTAATTAATGGCACAATCTAAAAATTAATGATGGATGCAATGCAATTGACTTTTAATCTATTCGTTTAAAGATTTCATAATTTCTAAGAAATAGGAACACCGAATTCTGTTTTAATTGTACATTATCTATGACTTAGCATAATGCGCAGCAAAAAATGAAACATTAAGTAAAACTATGTTATACAACAACTTAATACAGGTGGTCCGAAAATGTTTGTACGACAAATGACACAACATTTCTGCAGAACCTGTATCTTTAAACTCCAATAGTTAACAGTGACATGAGTTGAACTTTTTATTTTTTAAATTTAATTATGTGAAAGATGCATTAATGAGTGAATTCAGAATGACCTTAGTACGTGAACCATCAGTGGTATCAGTGTCGATCTGTACGGACAATGTACGCCTCCTCCGCGCGCAAAGCGAGCGCTTCCGATGGACAATTTCCTGACCATTGTCGACACAAAGTACCTCACCACAAACCTCACTTACGTCATACTCAATCCTACACCCGGAAATATAACATCTGTTTCAAATGTTACTTCTCAATATCTATCAAAAAAATAATGTTTTTGATAAATATTCAGAACCCATTCCTAGCACATCCCTTCCCATATCCTAGCACAAGCGTTTAAGCTATGTTGGAATGGTAAAAAAAGGACGTTTTAAAATAAAACTCGATTGGAAAGGATTACTTTATATAATATTGATCATTCGTTTGCGTGTATAAATAAAAATAACTGAAATAATTGCAGACGCGTTGCCTTTATGTAGAAATAACTCATATATTCCTTTAAAAGCATGGCATATTTAAGACGATTCAGATAAATGCTAACCGATTTTTAAACATCAGAACAAGATGTATTATAACAAATAACATAAACAAAAGAACTGATAGATTTATAATTCGTATACAGGCAAATCGATACAATTATTTTTTTATTTTTCTAATATAGCTTCATTTCAAGGATGTCCAGTTACGAAGGTGAGTTCCAACAGGTGTAATATATTGTACTGATGATACAATTCTAAACATTCACTCGTAAAGATAGATAAATGGCTCCATACGAAACTATATAAAGTAAACAAATTGTACTAAAAACAGATTTAAATGAATCAGTTTTATAATAAAATTATTTAATACACCACATATTTTCCCAGTGTAAGGTTTACTAAAACGTTCTATAAGTGTCACTAGCGATCTGGGAACAAGTAATAGTTAATTTAAAACACCAATAATCCTGACAGACTGTACCCGTTTGAGTTCTCGGGGAAGAATACAAATCGAATGTCGTCTTTTCTTATACAAGAGGGTGGCAAATAAGCAAGCGGTCACCTAAGTGACCGCTACCCATAGAAATCTGCAACAAGCATTAGCGAGTTGCAGATGCGTTGCCTACCTTTAATAGACACAGGAGGGGGATAGAGAAAAATGGACATTTCTTTCTCCTTTCCATCCCCTTCCCCGTCAAACCCTCTTTCCCTTCCCTCATTAGAAAAGGGTGGGAAAGGGAAGATAACTAAAATTGGGACTCCAGCACCTCACTTCTCAGACGGAACGCAGAAAACTTCTACTTCATGGCTGTCTTCTGTAAGGTCCTGGTATTTCATCAGTCGAGAGGCACATTCGTGCAACAGACTGATGTTCGGGACTCTACCACTGTTACCTTACTCTTCGAAATCGGTCAAGCCGTTTAGGCTACAGATCACAATGGAATGCCATACCCGAAAAAACATAACCCCCCCTCCCTCCTATCAGTCGAGCAAAAAAGGAGAAAAATAGCAACATAATATGAATGAGACCCTAAAAGAGACAGCTATCTCTTCCCTCTTTCTGTGCCTTATTCACTCCTCCCTAGAAAAAGCTGGAGGCGCATATAAGTCTTGATGCTTTCGTATATTGATGGGTAACGGTTATCACATAGCACCTTCTTCATGCATCGCCTAATAAAGTCTAAAAAATTAAAGTAATTTATTATTTAAAGAAATTCTCGAATACAACAATAGGCAAAGTTTTTCAAGAACTTTGAAACTACAAGGGGGTGAGTTGTTTACGTATAGAACATTATTCATATTCACCGTAATCAGCAATCAATAGATACTACAGTATCTACTTGTTGCAACTACTTATAATATCACATGTAATCATGTTATTCACACAACAACATATTACGTATATTTAAATGTTTAACGAATTTTTTATTACGTATTTCAACTATCGAACTGAACGTCAGTTCGATAGTTCATATTTGATTTTGCTACGTAGAATTTCACTAGGCACCTGTGCAAGCCAACCTTCGTTGTACACTTACTACGCGCGATACGCGATGCGAATGAAAGAACAACGTCTATGACCTGACGAATTCACCACTTAAAAATATAAATAGGTGTGTGCGAAATTATTATAAATGCATGTGTAAACCGCCCGAACGATGAATGAGTATTAAATTTAGTCCAGACCAGCTGTTGCCCGCGACTTCGTCCGCGTGGACGTATCCTAGGACATATACATATATCTGCGTGAAAAACGTTCCGCAGAAACCGTACATTTTTCCAGGATAAAAGCCTAAGTGATGTTC
>DWLR01003630.1:0-13218 GCA_018246295.1 Papilio alexanor hazarajatica
GTAGATAACTTGGGGACACGGTGCTCACACCTAGAAACCTAAAGAAAGGGGACACACTAAACACCATTTGAAAATTGACCTTTGACATATTAGGTCACAATTAATAAAGTTGTAAAGTTTTGAGAATAACTATTAGAGAGTAGCTTACTGTTTAATAGTCTGATTATTTTTCTATAGTCTTTTTTCCTAAAGGCACCTATTTTCTTTGTCTCTGTCAATTTTTTAACATAAAGAGACAAGGATAAAAATAAAATAATCGTGGGTTGGTTACCAAAACAACAAGGCCAATGAAGTCTCTACAAAAAACTTTTGTGCGCTATTTCATCACCTTAAAATGTATTGCAAAGGATACTTATAGACAATACTTCGCAAATATAAGAAATATTGACTCGTCCATATTACCACAATATAGGTTTTAAAACACGACTTTTATATTCTTAGGATATTTACACAGTCCGATCGAAATAACCCTTAGGGAAATTCACATTTCGATAACATGCAAATACAAATGTAAACATGACAGTCTATGGTTTAGTTTATTTTCCGAATCACACACAGGTGTGAAGTAGAAGTATTCTGCGTTTCGTTTCATGAGTGTGATGCCGGAGGCCTAATTTTAGTCCTGTTCTCCTTCCCACCCTTTTCTAATAAGTCAAGGGTGGGAAGGGGAGGAATCGGAGAAGGAAATGTCATATTTTTGTTTCCCCTCTTCTGTCTTTTAAAAGTAGGCAACAAATTTACTCGTAAATGCTTTGCAGATTGCTTTTGACACCTTGTGTGACAAACAAAAACGTAATGTTACTTTGTTTTTCTTAAAGGACATGGTCTTGCATTGTCGAGATTTATTTGCTTGTTTGCTATTGTCAGCATAGAAGGAGGCTTCTATGTTTAAAATGTTTTGGTCTACAATCCCGTCTGTTTTTAATCGATTTAAAAAAAAGGGAGGAGGTTCTACATTCGCTTGTATTTTTATATTTGCAACATCAGATCTTTGTCATTACAATTTTTCGTTGGAAAGATTGAATTCGCAAATGGGGTACATTTAATTTTGAATGTTGAAATCATTGCATCTTGGATTTAGAAGGTATACCAAAAATTGACATGTTGCTAAATTTAAGACTGGCTTTAATGGACTTGTAACGAGACGTACCGTGGCTATAAATGACAAAATGTGAAATAAAATTATATAAATTTGTAGCCAGTTTTGTTTTTATTCTACATTTAAATTGAAGGACAAGGATTAAGGAATAACTAAAACAGATAAAATGTCACAGACTTTTGATAGTATGTATTTACTATTCTTGTAAACAATAACAATTATTTCAGAATTTTGAATGAGATATTTCTGGGCTTTACTATGATGAGCTATATGATAAATAAATTGTTATATGTCTCGTGCAACGTTCCCGGATAACCGGCGCAACTCCTGTATCGATTTATTTTGTTTTCGCACCGTCTATTATCTCCGTAAACTGTACACCGATTCACTCAAATACGTGAGGCTGACATTACGATTTATTGTATTGTCTCAGAAACCTTCACACTGAGTTACGATGTGGTACTTACTCCTCCGAGTGCTGCGAAATATTGTCTTTATCCTTGTGCGCTTGACCTGAACTGCAAGAGTTGCCCATTTCGACGCCTCCTCTATCAGCTACCACATCACTCAAATACTCGAGTACAACACTGAACTATTTAATAAACACACGCGCTCACGCCACGCCGCTGGGCACACCTTGCTCTCTAACATTTCACAACGTCGCGATATTTCCGAGCGGCAAATCTAAATTTAAAACGCACGTCCATACTGTCACGGGTCTTGGCGACGAATAATCGATGCACGCAAGAGTGTTGCCATGAGACTTAGACAATTTTTTCCCGAATCTTACTTAATTCTTTTTCCCGTAATTTTTTTTGCAAATTCAAGGTTTCATACGTTGGTTATTTTTTATCGGTAGAAGGACACAAAAGACTTGCTCTTGGCAGTGCCAGGATTTTTATTTTATATAAGCGTATAAGTTCCGATTCTGTTGAAAATTTAGTTTTTACCCAAATCTATTCCCACTTGAAATCAAATTTCATAGGATGTTACGGTCTATAAAACAGTAGTATGACACAGGCAATTACAAATTATGTTAAAGTAACCAACTTCTGAGTATACTAGGGAAAACCATAAATATGGTAACACGATGCGCCCTGTTACTGTCGTATCCCTCTGTCCCTCTCCCGAGCGACGTGCTTCGCGAGCGCGCTATCTTATTATCCATGCTTTCCTTCATACGAGAGCTTTTCACTTGGTAGCTTTTATCTATATCATACTACTATTTATTATAAGTAACATTTTGTTAATATTTAAATTTTTCTCCAAACGATTATAAGTTTGAAAAAATTCATATCATCTAAAAGTAAATAGTTGAGATAAAAAAAAATTATAACCGCTCATGTGTATTTAATGAAAGGTTTAACAGTGATTGGTAGGTTTTTGAGTCCGCAACAACATCTGTCGCACGAATAGACTGGTCAACCGGTGACATACCACGACCTAACAGAAGACAGCTGTAAAGTAGAAGTATTCTGCGTTTCGTCTGAGAAGTGATGTGCCGGAGTCCTAATTTTAGTACACTTCCCCTTCCTACCCTTTCCTAATTAGAAAAGGGTGGGAAGGGCAAGAGTATTTGACGGGGATGGATAGGCGAAGGAAATGTCAATATTTCTGTCTATCCCCTCCTCTGTCTATAAAAGGTAAGCAACGCATCTGGAATTCGCAAATGCTTGTTGCAGATGTCTATGGTTTCTCGTTTGCCACCTACTAGTATAAAAAGTGTGATGAAAAAAATCAATAATGTGGTTTTCTTAGTAATCAGACATCTACAAATCCTTGTGGGATACTTGAGGAAATATAAAATTTTCTTTAAGAGAAATTTTAATATGAAAATAAATATTCAAATGTATTTTTACTGGTAAATTATTCCTTAAAAAAGGAAGCATTAGAAATGTGGCAACATTATTTTAAAGAGTTGAAAAAGTTTCTATATTGGTGTTAATTCTGAAATTGTGTTATTAAATTTTGTTACAAGAATTAAAAGAATTTATATAAAGATCATGATTATTGTAAAGATGTCGTTAAATATACATTTCCATTTACTACTTTGTATTCGTATTCAACGTTTTCCAGGTTATAATAAAAACTTTTTTGTAGGTTAATAATTGACATTAGCAGTGTGTGCGACTGGCAACCGTTTCGATTTAAAATTCGAAAAGTTTATTTAGAAACTCTTTTGAGCGCTTGTTTCTCGACCCGTCATAGCAAGTGCACTACTGTATTACTTTTGTAAAGCACTTTCTGTTTATTATTAATGAATTGTTCTGAAATATTAGACCGATAATAGTATTTGTAAAAATGCCTAGATGTTTCTTAAACTCTGTAAAACCACAGTTTCATTCCGTAGAAGAATGT
This sequence comes from Papilio alexanor hazarajatica, assembly GCA_018246295.1. Lineage (NCBI taxonomy): Eukaryota > Metazoa > Arthropoda > Insecta > Lepidoptera > Papilionidae > Papilio > Papilio alexanor. The sequence continues at coordinate 3,458 of DWLR01003630.1, forward strand.
GGGAATAATTTCACTGAAAGTAAGTTGCATATTCTAAAGCTTTCTGTCACATTATAAACTAGATGTATAAAAATTTAAAGTGAAACATAGTTTAAATAATAATTTGGTTACAATATTTTTAGTAACTAGTGATGAAATAATTTTGAATAATGTAAATTTTCTAAACTAAACAATGTAGATTTTATTTTAAATACATTACCTTACTTTTAGACAGGAACCTTCATTACGGGTTATTGAATTATAGGTCAAGAAATCTATGGCAGTATGTTAAAAAATACTTGTTGATAGTTTTGTAAGTTTGAGATAAAACTGAAAGGAAACCCTATTTACTGTCAGAACATATAGGTTATGTTTTGGTGCTGTTATTTTTTTTATATCTAGGGAGGTTATAAAAGGCGCCAAATCAGATTCTTCAGCAGTGCTGTTTTTTGTTTTCGAGATATCCGTGTTTATTGTGTGGTTTTACCGTGGTGTCCGAGAATCTCGCAAATATGACGGAATATTAAAGTTTCATTACATCAACCAAACATTGAACGTTTTTTCTTCAACACAAGTGTAAAATTACCTCTGTTGTAAACACTTTCCAACTTACTGATGGCACATACAGTCGTGTTTATTGTTTTTTTTTAATTATTGACTGCTTGTTATTTACATAACTATATGATTATTGACAAATACCTAGATACGGTAGTTAAGGCCGACCAGATAATTTTTACGTAATTACAAAGGGGCGTTACGAAAGAGTCATATTAAATCTATGTATAATATAATTATTAAAAAGTCACACGGAAGACAGAGCAGGACCATTCAAAGTCTTGTTAGACGAAACACTTCTGCGTTTCGCCTGATTAGGAGAAACATTTTAGCATAGACGTGCCAGCAATACTCTTACCAAATTCGGGTACTTTGGTATCGGTATAATCTCGTAGTTGCAAGTTGGTTTATTGGTCGGTCAAGTAGCAGGCGGTCTTTTTTGACACTAATTCTGTTTTACCTCTACTGAACAAGGAATGAGTTTTGACGGCGACCCCCTTCGAATTCCCTCTTGTCTAAAAGCCGTAAGGTTAACTGTGCGTATGTATGTATGTATGTATGTATAAGGCAGCCGCTACCCTGGCATTGACAAGTAGAGTTATTACTTCACATCATGTAAACTTACATCAAAGGATGGCTTCCTTTTACAAAAAAAATATTATTTCTAACTTCCAGATGATTTCAAAACAGGTCGTACACCGAAACTAATGCTTAAGAAGCAAAAGACATTATTGAAGAGCAATGAAACTGTCTATCACGATAAAGTTCCTATTTCCACCCGATTCTATCTCCAACTACTCAAGAGGAGTCAATTTCTGCAGACGTTCATCGATAACGAAAATTACGATTATGCTTCGGAAAACGAAAAAGCCATCAATCCCCCGGAAACTAAGAAGAACAGTTGTCAGCTCAAGAAAGAACTTGACAAATCGTCAACTTATAATTTGCGGTCTACTGAATCTAAAGTCGAACGCAAAATCTTTACGGAAAGAACCCGCCCGCAAAGAAAAACTAAAAATTCAGCCACAGTCAATAACCAAACGGGCATTTTAACACCGTTAAACGAAATAAAAGAAACTGAAGCCAATAAAAAGAGGCTTAAGAGAGTACCTTTAGCCCCAATTATAGAAGAAATAAAAAACAGGGAATTCTTAAAATGCACGAACCGTGGTGGTACCGAGATCGATAAAATAGCGGAGAAACTGAAGAATATGGTTAAGACTAACACCGATGAGAAGTTGAACAAAGAGCTGTTGTATTGCAAGGAGTCCTTTGATGAGACCAGTTTAGAGCCAGTGTTCGAAGAGAAGACGGTTGAAGACGATCTTGAAGATAAGGTCAAAGGTAAAGATTATGTTAAAAAAATATTACACCACGTAGTATTAAAATAATTCTTAGAAGTTTCTGTATCTGTGACTGAATTGGAATTGTAAAACGAGAGTTCCATGTCAAATGTTCGTGACAAATAACTTTTTTTTTATAGAAGGTGATGGAAAACGAGCAAGCGGTTACCTAAATGACCGCTACAAGCATTTGCGAGTTGCAGATGCGTTGCCTACCTAAAACAGACAAAGGAGATGATAGACAGAAATCTATCATCTATCCTATATTCATTCCCTTTCCCGTCAAATTCTCTTTCCCTTCCCACCCCTTTTTTATTAGAAAAGGGTGGGAAGAGGACGAAGACTAAAATTAGGCCTTCTGCACATCACTCATCAGACGAAACGCAGAAAACTTTTACGCCTGTCTTCTGGTGAGGTCATGGTATTTCACCGGTCGAGCGGGCCATTCGTGCAACAGATGTTGTTGCGGACACTCCTACTGAGAAAATGAGGACGAAATGAGAAAAAAATATGTACAATTATAATATATCACAGCAAAGGCAATAGCGGCTCGTCACATATTTCTATTATAAGTGCGATTGCACTGTAATATGCGCAACAATCGAAAAAGTAGCAGATATTGGCTCTGGTCACTTTTAAAATGGGAAAATAACTTCATCACACATTGACAATCGAATTAGGAAGATAAAAGTTCTAACACCCTTTGACGCTATTAATTACTATCGCTTTATACTACCGATGAGACCCAAAAACAAAAGAAAAAAAAAATACCGAAAACCGTCACATAAATTTTGATTTGTGATTTCTATGCATCACGCCATATTTCTTGACTATAAACTGACGGATAACTAGACTTTTTATTCCATACTAAGCTAACATCGAGAATCCACGTAGCCACGGCAAAGTAGTCGAGTGGACGGAACGTCGCGTGCGGCCGAGCCATGTCTGCTCCTATTGCGGCAAAGGCTTCGACAGGCCGTGGGTCCTAAAAGGTCATTTGCGACTCCACACAGGGGAGAGACCATTCCCCTGCCCGCATCCAAGTTGCGGCAGGACGTTTTCAGATAGGTTTGTTTACATGTCATTTTTTGTAGTTTTTTTATGTTTAGTTTTATTAATGATGTCGAGACAATGTACGTGTGTCACGAAGTCGTTGGTCCTTTGTGTCCCACATATAGACTCCTTCGTTCATATCTATTGTCTAATACAGCGCTTGTCAACCACCGTGTTGCAAACATTGGTGTGTAAGATTTATAAATACGATATTTTTTATAAGGTCGTAAATTATTATTATTATTTTAATTTCACACGTATGTAAAGGCGTTAAGTAAAAACGATTGAGAATCTCGGATGTAGTATAATGGTAAGAAACTGTCGAACAAAAGGTCGAATCTGCGCGCGCACCAGCGCACGCGCGGGCACCACTCGTGGCAGTGGCGCTGCGCGGAGTGCGGCAAAGCCTTCAGCCAGCGCCGCTACCTCGAGCGGCACCGCGACGACGCCTGCCGCAAGTACAAGTGAGGAATCCACAGCCTTTACTTTACAAATTATTTCACATAAAAAAAGTTAAAGGTTCACCTGACGTAACTGATCAAGACTAGCCATAGACAACTGTCAAGCAGATAAGATGCCAGCCATTGTATTATCATTTGAATAAATAACAAATAAGCAAAAGTTAATTTAAATAACCAATAAACTCCGACTATACCGGTATAACAGGTCCGAGAATATAAACACAATGACACCTTACTCCTCAAAATCGGGCGGGAGGTCACATCCGTAGAAAACACAACCCTCACCCAAACCTATTTTAGTAATTATTTGGCCATCAGATTGCTATGTAATCCATAAATAACAAACGCTATATATTTCATTATTATCGTGCAATATTGAAATCAAATCCTTTACTTTTAACAGGCAAGTTTCTTGGTATAAATACATATATGTTTATTTAAATCTAATCTCATTAACTTTTAGAATGCATTCCCGTAACGCAACCAAGTATAATCAAGCGCATACTACCAAAACTGAGGTCAATGACCTGTCTGACGTCAACATTCCTGTACCGCTCTATGGCATGATATGCCACAACCGCAGCAACCAGCCTAAATGCAGCCCCGATGAGTTCGTCAAGGAAATCGGCGAAAGGGGACTCAATCCCGCGGGATGCGAGGAACCTATAGACCTATCTATCGGGAAAAGGAATGATTGTATCGTCTAATATGCATGGAAAATATCCTATCCTATCCTAAAACAAATTTATGTTTACTGTTATTTGTCGTTATGAAATGGTACCATAGACAAAGATTTAAGTCTATGGCAACCTATTCTAAATTTTATTTTTTAAATTGTAATGTAAGACTTTTTTTTGTTGAGGCATGTATAAATAAACCGTTACTGGTTTTTTTTAGTTGTATTTATTTTGTGAGCATGATTTCAACAAGATATTGGTTTAAAAAAACGCTTTCACAAGCTTAAATTTTTGTACCCAGATAAAACTAGATTTAGGCCTAAATATTAGGTAAAAATACTAACCTGAAGACGTTGACCTGTAAATATTATACGAATAAAGTTATATAGAAATAAAAACAACGAAAATTTTATATTATTTAATATAATAAATTTAAATAAATACATTTTGTACATCTTACAAAATACAATTTGTGTTATAAACATCTAAAAGCTTTAATAGATAAGACATATTTATAGACACGACTTTGACACATGACAAAATGGCGCGAACGTCATACGATCTACACAAAATAATGTGAAGATAAATACAAAACACTAAAAGCAGATAAAACGAATTTATTATCTACATGGAGTAATCAGAGATAATAAATTATTTGTATTCCGTATATCGGATTTTTGGTTAACACTATACTAAGTAGTACATTTAGATAGATATGAATGTTTTGGTGTTACTATTTTCAAAAAAAATATTTTCTTGAATAATCTTGATAATACTTCCGATCATATATCACAAAAATATTCAAAATCTTTTCTAAACGACGACTACAAAAAATATCGTTTAGAAGTCTATTTCCAATAATGGCCAATTATTGAACGATGGATGGTTGTAAGGCAAATATTAAAGTATTATATCTATCTATGGGCATTCATTGAAAACAAATTTAACGAACTTTACTTTCACTTCGATGTGTGATGTATTTAAAAATTTACATTTTTATTAGTGTACAAGAATACAGAAATTTTAGTATTGCCCTAACCATGATTATCCGGCTAAAAAATAAGATTAAGAACAACGCCATCTAGTTGAGAGAGTTTTAAAAACTTTGTTCACTCAAACTTTGGATGTTTTTTAATTTTTATTTTAACAATAATTTATTATGTTTAATAACAGATTTATAATAATAATATGTGCGCAAATCGTGCTTAAGTTAAAACACATGAAAACACTTATAGTATATAAAATAACGTAAATATAATATCTATTAAACTTTATGTATTAAATATCATAATAATGGAGCTATATGTATAAGGAACACAAACAAATATTTCTTATATGCAAAGATATTTATATAGAAAAGCGTTCATGGCGTAAAGATATATGGCTCTGGGTAGAGCGTGAGTTCTTATTTTTTTTTTAGTATATATTAGTCTAAATATTATATAATAAAATAAATACAACAGCTCATAATGACTAGTACAACATTTATAACTAATCAAAACTATAAAATAGATTTACATACTGCATTAGACATAGAGCTCTGTCAGTTTTTTTTTTTTTAATTAAAAGCCATTTTAAATAATGTCTTAAGAAATAAAATATTATGTACACATTCATTCAACGAAATTACGAAAAGTTATTCTAATAAAAAAGTAAAAGTTTAAAGCGTCGGGTCCGTAAAGGTACACTACTGAGACCCGTTTTATTCAAATATTTTTTTTAAAGGCATTTTGAAATATAATTTATATATCTTACATGATAAGCACGTTGCATACTCCATATTAGCTTATTTAATAAATAAGCACGATGTTTAGACAAAAACATTAAAATTTATGTTGTAAATAGGATTCATAGGATTTGGTCTAGAATAATAAAAAAAATACGAAGACTTTAAATTAGTTGCGATCAAATAAAATATAATTATTATATCTACAATTATAACTATGAATGCGGAAAACTTTCGAAAATTGATGTGACCAGTTTTGACTCGTATCCGATGATAAATTTTGCGAGATCTTTATAAGGAATATCTGTGAAAAACAGTTTGTTTGACCAAATATATATATATATATACATACTCAAAATTAGACAAATCTGTTGTCAAAGAATAAATAAAGGAATAAGAGCTCCATTCGAAGCCTTCGAAGTAACCCTTCTATTTTAAGGTCATAGACAGTTTATCGTATCATTTACGTTTGATAACAGCCTGTTAAAACTGTAGATGTCTCAACAAGGCAAACGGTTACAAAAAAAACTAATAAACATAGCTTTTGCATTGAATATTTTTAAGCCAAAGCCATTTTTTTTTTCATTAAAAATCTAAAAAGTCGAAATAATATCAAGGCATAGTACAAAAAATTTCATTAAATTAAATAAAAAAACTTTTTTAGATATAGATTTTTAAGCATGGCAGGAATTCCTGGAGGGCTGCAGGTCTTCCGAACACCTCACCAAAGTTTAATCACAACTGGAATAATAGTTTAGGAACGCACAGAGGACAAACATACGACAAGGAAAACCATTTGTTTTACTCAGAAGACTATCAAATACGCCAGTATTTTCGACGCATCAAATTTAAAATTAATTAAGAATGGATAATGTTTGGTCTTACTGGCATAGTTTTACAATGGCGGCGGCTCCCGTATGCCCTCGCTGTGGCGCGTGCGGCCCGCCATGTCCAGGATGGCCTTGGCCTCCGGGTTCGTGTCTAAAACGCTCACGTCGCGCTCCTCCTGCGCACAAAACCTTAATTCAATACTAAAACTGACTTAAAACATTTTTTTTAGTCTATTCAAAATTAAATATTACAATTCGTAATACACTGTGGAAAGTTCTTACGGAAATAAAAATTAAAAAAGAAATGCTGAGTAAATTTTAAAATTTCAGACGAATCAACAACGCGTTTCGAAAATGTTTGAAATGTTATCTATTGTCGGAATTATACACGGAATCAGATTATGAAACATTTAGCGAGGAAAATAAGAAACGTACGAGGTTCAAAGAACGCGGTGGACAGAGACGTTTTCGTTTAACACAATCTTAGCACATCTAGCTTCTTCCACATTCATATATCGACGCGTGACACGTCGATTACAAATACACTTAATACCGCCTCTCCGTAGTACGTCACCACACAGATCGGTATGATTTCGCCTAGGACCCCTGTCCAACTTACTTTAGCAATATAAAATTTCTTTGTCCAAACGATCGACTAGGCTCCTAGGCTATAAAACAAAATACCTACCGTTATCATATCATTTAACAAATCCTTGACTGAGTTCAGGCTTCGCGATGAGCTGAACGAATTCGTACTCCGACCAGCGCGCGGAGCGGTTCGATAGCAGTGCCTAAGGAGGAAAGGAGTAAGGGAGTTTAGGTAAAGGAAAGAGGATATTGTTGCATAACTTGTGTGTGTGTGAGGAAAAGGAAGGGAAAAAGAAGTCCAAGTCGAAAAAAACTTCAAGAATTATTAAAATTTACAGTAGCATTTTTAGAAGAGGTTGATTAGTTCGACTGTGAGGTTCCTACACTTTACTACACTTACTGCTTTCACTACGCTTGAACGTTACGTTCGGAGTGATATAGACCAATAACAATTTATTAAAATAAAATAAAAACAACAAAAATCTCAACATCGTGATACAATCTGTTGCCAACGTCATCTATTGTCATAACAAGGAACTAAAATAATTTTGAAGTCGAACATCGTAATAGGGAAATACTCATTAATTTTTACCTGTTCCTTCTCAGTAAGCGGCTTATCCCCGACCCCCCAGACCTCCAAGCTGCGAATATGGAAGGTAGGGTCCTTGCTGAGACGCCGGTACCCCCTATACGTGCTGCACGACTCCGCCGAGGAACCCTCGCCGAAAGGGTCCGCGTTCACCCAGATGCCCCCGAAGTGGAACTGTCCACCCATTAGCTGGGGAATAATGGATATTCAACTAATTTGGTAGTTAGGTTTCTTTCTAACTTATTTTAGCGGCATGGTAGAGTATAAAATCTCTTAAGGGAGTAACAAAACAATTTCCATTTATTGCAACTTATGAACTAAGACATTAAAGTAACAAAAATATAACAAAAAACAGTATAGTTTAATCCATCCTTTTATAAACTAAAATACTCAAAGAAACATCGCTTTAATGGTGCGGAATATTATATTAACATGGAGATAATTATAAATTAATCAGTTAAATAGTTGTTAATTAATTATATATTAATTAACAACCTTTTTAACTAAAAGTACATCAATAAATCTGAATCAAAAATGAAGAGATCTGTGAGAGCATATATAAATATATTACCAATAAAAATCGCTTGGTACTAACAAAACTTTCCACTACTAAATATCATTAATTGAACGAACGAGGTGAATGAATGAACGAAGTGAATGAATGAACAGAGATCCGTTACTAGACATGTACTAGATAGTAAATCATATTGGAATTCTGAAACCTCAAAAATTATAATGTGAAGGAAGCAAAAAGTCTTATTTTCAAATTCCTTTCTTGAGATTATGTTCAGCAAAAGAAGATCCTATGGGAAGTGACTTAATTTATTGACACATTTATGTTTATTTTATTAACGAAACATTTAAATAAACTTGGTTTACTATAGAGATATCGAAGGACAATATATTGATATTAATTTATATTTATTTTGTTTTAACTTTCGTTTGTGACTTTATAAACACTTTTAAGCAATTTTTAAGCGGATTTTTACGAAAATCCAATACTGTTATATCGTATTGCCATACTAGAAGTTTTAATTTTTGATGATTTTGTTCGCAAAATAAATAAACACTCACCAAACCGTTGGGCAAGGTCTTGGTGTGATGATTAATATACTGATAGTGATCGTTGTAGTTAGTGGCTGGGTACACGCGCATCTTGGGCGCGGCGGTGAAGAGGAAGGACTCGTCTGTGCCGGTGAAGTTTGGGCCGAACGCCCACGCGGAGGCCGCGAATCCGCCGAATATGTACCCGCTGCTGTCTTCAATTATCAGTATTGAAGGACCCTGCTCTATAATACGACCTAAAAGCGAACAGATGTTCATACATATTTGTTTTCTTTTTCTAATAAAAGACATTTACGTAGATATCTGACAATTAATTTAATAAAATTGAAAGTATAAAATATTTTATGCACCATTTTTTTCCAGTCAAATTATCACTACATTATAATTAAAGTGTATATATATTAAAGTAAATAAATCAATGTAAAAGTTGTTGTGCTTTAACATTGATTTATTACTTTAAATTAAAATTTGTAGTTTTTAATTTTTTAATTCCAACCTGATTTTCATCAAGCTGATATACTTCTGTAGCTATACATTTCTAGCGTAAGTCAGCTCATTTTTCGATAGTTACAAAATTTTAGACCCATAGGTTTATCCATATTAATAATACTTTCTCGTAAGTTTTAATATGTTTTTTTTTTTGTAAGTTCACGAGATTTGCAAAGATAGAATTTCATAATTATATATTTCAGATAAAATTTTTAAATTCTAACGCCAAAACCAAACAACGCATCTATATATATATATACCTTTTTGTTGTTTAATTGCTGTTCAATAAAATATAAAACAATGTTTTTAAATACCTATTTTTAAATATGCAATATTGTAATCATTCTGCTTAACGATGCGTTATATGATCATTTGTGCGACCACGCGTTCTTGCTATATATATATA
>DWLR01003631.1:0-13217 GCA_018246295.1 Papilio alexanor hazarajatica
TATCATTTAAAAATCTGCAAATTTCAATATATCCTTGATGATATCATGGCAAATACAAATCTGTTTATAAAAAAAATTCATTTTTGGATTTTATGACTTCAACTTTAAAGGCCCTGAGATAACTTAAAGATTAAATAAACAGTTATTTCTTTTAAACTGCCATATCATCAACAGCATTTGACTTGCAAATTTTAAATAAACCAGTTTGTGAGTGACAACTGTGTGTTACATGGAACCTTTGGGTAATTTTCATTGGTGATAAATGGTGAAAATTTCTAGCATCTTGTTAACTTGTAAAGTTTAACAAGTGATTTGTACCTGCAAATAAGATCAATGAGGCTTTGGGTAATTTTTCTTCCAATGTCTGGTTCATATTGTGTCATTAAACCAAACTGTGAAGAATTAATCGCTTTAGTTAAAAAAGGAATATATAAAATAAACATCACAGATAATATTTTTGCAACAATTTCCACATTGTGTGTCTTGTAAGTTGTAACATTTTATATAAATTTAAAGTTATGCCAAAAGTTTTTTTTTTTATAAATATCAATAAATACCAGTTTGATGATCTTGATCAGCATCCAATTATTTGTCGATGTTGTCATTAATTTAAAGAATACTGGGGCTAGTGATAAATAATTTTTTGGATTTTTTCTCGCCAACTCACAAACAACATTCACTGCGGCAGACTGCACACCTGAAATAAATTTATAAAGCAGTATAATTAATACGAGAAAAATATAATAAATGCAGGTATAGTCACAATATATTGTAAAATAATAATAATAATGATAATATTCTAGATCATTACTCATTCATGGACATCTGATCAAAAACTAAGCAGAGCTTGTGCTGCTATGGAAATCAGATAACTGATATACTACATATATTAATACTTGTATATTGTAAATACATACATACACACACAAGACAAGCAGATATGTGTATCTTTACCACTGTGCCAACTAGTCAGTCAAAAAAAGAAGTTGACTTTCTGAATATGCATTTTAACCATTATTGGGCATGACTAAACAGGTTAAGGTTGAGCAAAAAGTAAATTCATACATTAGAACAGTATTGAAAATTCATTGAACTAGTTAAATGCTCAGTTCAAAATGATAATCTGGCAAGATAATCGTATCCTCATTTAATAATAGACTGCATATTTTTACATGATCCACCTTATCACTTCAAAGATGTCATTTTCTACCACTGCAGAAAAGTACATGTCAGAGGTGACTTACAACCAATAAGGGTGAAGTATGTAATTCATTAAGGTTTTCTGATACTTAACATTAAAATTTTGAGGGTTGTTGAAGGCGATAGCTTATAAAAACAAAGGGGGAGGGTTGAGGGGTCTTATAAAGAAATGACAAATTCTCAAGGGGTAATGCCCTTGAGAATTTGTCACTGTTAGTACAAATAAGTTTGGGAAGCATTGCTCTATTCTATATAAAAATAATAATGCGAAACAGTTTCTTTGAATGCTTTTATCTTAGGAACTGTGAATAGGGTTTCAATAATTCTTTTTGTATTTGAGTAATGTTTTAAATTATTATCAAAAATGGGGCAAACAAGCAACAAGTCACCCAAATAAGCGATCATTGCCTCTCATGAACATCTGCAACACCACAGGAATTGCAGGTAATAAAGCTGGGGGCAGATCGTTCCACAATGCCGCTGTATGATAATTAAGGTTATATGATGTTTAACATCGTGCTATAACCCTAAGGTGCTAACAATGAATGGCATGACAATTAAACCAGCGGGGTAAAGTTATTATTCATTTAAAAACAATTTAAAGTGAGAGATTAAGTATTAGTTAAATTATTAGATAAATAAGACAGTTGGTCAAACAAAGGTCATTTGATGCTATGTGATAGGCTGATACAAACAATATTGTGGCTTTTTACATACAGTGATGATCATTAATAAAGAAAATGTGATTAAAACTATATTTCATTGAAAAATTTACTTTACAACATGACACAAGGTACAGTAACTACTCACCAGGATCAGGATCCTCCAATTTTTCTTTTAATTTAGGAAATGCTGGCCTAAGCGCCTCGGGATACCTTAAAAATACCTTATACATCATGAGTACAGCCTTCATTCTCAGATAAGGTTTTGTTGAACTCATCTAGAAAATAAATATAAATTTTGCTCAGTTGAAATAATTGTGTACAGCTGATCTTTTGTATATTAGAAAAAAGGTGATAGAAACAAAGCAATTCTCAAAGCTAACAAATGTACACCTGTGTCAATTACAAATGTTCTTTATTAAAGACCTCTTAAAGAAAGTATTATCGGTAAAATTAAGGAATTTAGATTTATTGATAACTAATAAATTAAATGTCAACAAACACAAGTTAAAATTTAAAGTATACCATATCTACATGTTAATGGATTCCAAGATATTTTTCAAGAAAAGTAATAACTTACTTGATTAAAAAATTGCTCAATAATATAGTCTTCTAGATAAGCCACAATTACAGTGATGATAACAATGTTTTTATTTACTTACCAAAGTCATAATATCATTTGCCAAATCTCTAGCCAAATCATGTGAAATAAAACAACTTAAACCACTAAGTGCAAGACCTGCTTCATATTGGTTTTGAGCATTCAAATCCTTTCTGATCATATTTGTTGTGAGCATAAGTAATTCGGAGTCTGCATGGAATGATTGGCTTGCCGCTAAATATCCTATGCGTTTATAAGTAAATTTATTTGAACTCATAACTTCAATTATATTGAATATAGCCCATGAGATATCGTAGCCTAGCATTTGAAGCTGAAAATGAATTTAAATATAAATATTTTCTAATTATCTGCATGTCAGGAAAAGTTTTAACAATCTGTTTGACTCTTGATTTTACGTGTCGATAAAAAGGTTTTTGACGTAAACAACTAGTCTAAATAGTTAATAACAAAATAATGTTAAATATTTTCTTACGTATGTCAGTTTCGCGACGGCATTAGCTTTCACGCTGATATTATCTTGTCTTAGTTCTACTTTTATTTCTTCCATACACTGGGCTATATATTTTGCCTGCAACATTTAATGGGTTATTTTGAGACTTCAAAATGGAACTTTCTCCAGTTTACTCTAATATATAAATCTAATTAAGCGCAACAAGAAAGTAATACCTCATTATCTTTGTTATTTCTGATTCCGCGAACTAAATCAGTCAAATTTTTGTCAAACATTCTTTCAAAATTTCCTTTAACTTTCTTTAAAGCCATGATGAAGATTCTGTTTTCGCAACCATAACAATGTTCGTTTAAACTAAAAAACTGTTTTTGATATAAAAATTATAAATTGAAGATTTATGAACGATGTCAAAAGGAATAGTTGAATGACAATCTTTCACATCCTACCCTGCAATGTTGGCTTCAAATGTTGCAAGCTTTTAAGTTTATCTTTGAATAAAATTAGAATATAATCTATATCTAACAGAAATTGAAACGAACCTAATATTATTATACCCACATTAGCTAATTGTTTAATATTACTAAATTAAGTAGTAAATCAACATATTCTTGTCCAATGTATTTTTATTTCCCGCGAACAATTTCTAAATGAAAGTAACCTAATCATGTGTACCATTTTGTAAAAAGTGAATGTTACGTTACTCAGTGACAGTGACAGTGATAGACATCTCTCTCTGAGTGTGTTATTTAGCTTATCACGAACTTATCAATCTCAATCAGTCAGTTCAATACATAATAAAGCATACAGACTTTATACAAATCTTATTTGTAATAAGTTAATAATAATAATATGAAAGATGATTATTTTTCTTAGTGAGTTACAAAAGGATCATCTCGAAATATTACATAAGCAACCAATGCAAGGTTAATTTATGTTGGAATATTAGCTTTTTATATAAATTATCTTGTGCAATCTTAATGGTATGGTTGTATCTGTAGGCGGCCTAATACATTTGTTGAGACAATTTTCATAATACAAAAATGCTTTAAATATAATTTTTTTACTGATTGCTGTGATATTTTTACAGTTCTTGTTGACTTCTGTAAACTTACTATAGACTACTTAAATAATGGAACCAATATTGAGAAATATGCTATTGCGGCTGGTGAGTATTTTATTATATGGAAACAGGCAAAAGCAAACCAATGACCATCCAATGTGAGACAATGGTGATGAATGTGAGGTTTTTGGATCATTGCTTATTCCTGTCAACTAACAAAAGGTTACCTTTTTATATTATGCTTACTACATAGTGGTATTCTTGCCAGAGACACTTTGAATAAATTTCTTTGACCTGAAGCTTCTGTACGTAACTTTATTATTGTCAACTGGTGTTAGTTAATATTAACAGACTGCCACTAGATATTTTGTACAAGCAATCACTGTTCTTCATAAAGAATTTTTGCTTATAGCAAGGTTATCGAGAATATATTATGCTCTTTAATATTTTGTTATGTTACATCATATGCACTATTGTTAGAATAGTCTTATAGTTCTTGTTTAAGGTGAGAGTTGTAATCTCATGAAATTACTAAGCTAATGAGGTACTATCTTATGACTTAAAGTCACATGTGCAAAGTGTTTGACTATCACTGATAGTAGTTTTCTTTATTCTTTACAGAAAAATTGGATATACCGTTGCTTTATATACAAAATTTGATTCAAGCTCTGGCCTATTTAATATTAGAGGGATGCAAACATAATGTAAGTACTCATATATAACAAAAGTAATAATATGCATTAATTCTGCAGGTTATATAGGTTATATATTATATAGGTTATATAGGTTATATATTGTTATTTTTAGTTATCAGAAACAGATTTCAAGTCATCATTGGCATTAGCTGGATTTTCAAATGATCATCAGCAAGTTTTGGTAAAATTGTATATTACCAAGAAAGAAGAACTGTCGAGTGCATTAAATATACTTCAACAGAAAGATCCAAGTTATCAGGACTTAACATGGAGATTTGAAGTACAGGTAAAAATTGTACTTTGATATGAATTTAATTTTGCTAGACTGACACAAGGGAGTGTATGATACTCCGGGTAACTGCTCGGCCTTTTTTTATTTGACAAGGGGGCAAATGAGCAATGGGTCACGCAATAACAAGCGATCACCGCCGTCCATGAACATTCGCAATGCTAGAGGAACCATTAATGCGTTGACAGCCTTTAAGAAAAAGATACAGTCTCTTCTTGAAGGACCCTAAATCGATATTGTTTTTCTTTAATTATATACTAGTTGATAAGTATTAAACAGCTAAAATTGTACTCACCAGACTAAACTGGTTGGAATTTTAGCTTTTGTAAAGTGATCAGTCACTTTAGTGGAAAAACACTTTGATCAAAAATTGGCCTTACTTTTAATTGCCTCATGAATTGTAATATAAGAGTCCAGTGAAATGCTTAGCAGTAAATAATGCAATTTATCACAAAAATATTTAGATGCTAACACAAATTATATACAAAATGTTATACACAAATATGCATTTGGTATTTGTGTACATTAAATATTTGTAACTTGTAAAACTTATTAAAATTACTATTAATAATACGTAAAATATATTGCAGTTAATATAATCTAATAATAACTTATCGACACCTAAAAATAAATAAAATATGAAAAAATACTGTAAGTGTATTATGATGTGTTCTTCTGTAATATTAAGCTATTTAACTTTCTTATTGCAGATGGCATCTCGAAGATGTAGTCATATGATCAAACCTATGATTACTATAAACTTAGTTGTCACTATTCCCAAAAATTTTGGGCAAAGTGGAGAATTTAAACACAAAGAAGATTTTAAAAGGAATAATCTAACTTCAGTACATATTAATTCGTCTATACAAAATGCTAAAACAGCCAGCCAATGTCAAAGAATTATCAACCATATCCTTCTGCAATGTGATTTACCAAATTTAATACATCTTACAAATAAATTAGAACAAGCCTTAAAAGAATCAAAGAGCCAACATGTTAGAAAAGTACAAAGAGCTTTATAGCACAAAACCTTTGTCCATGGTGTATGTGATTTATTTATCAATTTATAATATAAGAACTTCTCATTTGTACACAGCTGTTGTTAATTCCTAAAAAAAAAATTCTTTGCTGCAATATTTTTAAATATCTCATAAATAGAATTGAAATTGGTTAAAAAAAAATTATATTCGCCTTTTTCTTAGGATTATTTAAATAATATAGAAAAACTAAAAGCATACTGTAGATGTCATCATTATTTCTTGATTAAAAACACAATAAGCGATATAAAATCAATTGCAAGTAAAAATCTTTTTTCACTTCTTCATAATCTTCTAAGTTTTAAATTGAAATTTACTAAATTTCATAATATTAATAGTTTTTGTTTTTATGGAAAAGAATCTAATGGTATTATTTACCTGACTCACCAAAACGGATTTTAAATTACTTGTTCTGCGGTGAACAAGTGAAAAGCAAGAGAAAGCCCTGGACAGTTATATTGATGGATCTGTGGTATAGAGTATGATTACGGAGCGAGACCCTGCGGGTGTTTTTAAAACATCGACTATGAACTATGTGTTGCTGAAGATAAGAAAAAGAAGAGAAAGAGTCATGAGATGCAATGCATAAGTATAAATATCTTTGCTTTCAAGAAAGTAGCATACCCCGACCTTAAAAACCGGCAGCATATCTACAGTTCATCTGATGTTGTGGATTTTCATTAGTGACTCGTTACTCGTTTGCACCTTCTTTAAAAAAACCTCATGTGGTCTTACATGTCCTTCACTTAAAAGACGCTTTTAGTATGTATAAGTTTTTTCGCCAAATTAGACTGATAAATACATGTTACTCTAGTCTAAAGGGTAACATTTGAAAGAATTTGCCAATAATGATGATTTAAAAACATAGGTTTGTCCTCGTCATGGATTCATCAATCAAACTGATATAGTGATTTTAAATCTGTAAATTGACAGTTTAGATATAGATATATGTTATTTTAAACTGTCTTTTGCTCGTCATTCTCAGAGCAAATAAAGATTGAGATAAAGTTATATAAACGACGAGCTAATTTTCTAGATTCCAATCGTATATTGCGAAAAAATTTCAACAAACAAATTCAAAAAATTGGATCTTATTAGGCTAGCAAAGAGGCGCCTGTCTCTTTCAAATAAGATGCAGTTAAAATATGTGGATACATTGGCAATTTTAAAAGGGTTCATAGTGCCTTGCCGACATTTAGATAGTGAAATAGTACGATATTGCATCTTAGACTCTGTAACAAAAAGAGAAAAAGTATAATGTGCATGTATTTCCTTCACAAAGATTTTCATTAGCTATATGTACACCAGTGTGTTGCCATTTTCGCTTACATTAATATTTTGCATTTCAACTTTCGGCTCGTTTATACCTTGGCGCTTGTCGCATGCAACTTCTCCGCACCTCACGCGCTTCGGTGGGGTTAAGTTAATCGTGCGGCATATTTAATGTTAAGTGCAAAAAAAAAAACGCAAGAAAATGTTCAATTAAGAAGTAGGCCTCAAGCTCTTTATCTTGTTTTAAAACGTTTTTATATCACAATTATATTTTTGGCTTGGAGAAATCAGCGTATTCCCATGACTCCTTAATGACTCTTGACTTACCACAGAATTGAAGTCAGTCATATGATTTTGAGTCACGTTTTTTTTATATTTCAAAATATTATATTTCAGTTTTAAACGAATGCAGCAGTCGCGCAATATATTAGTTATTTTGTTATGATTATTTAATTTTAATAAAAC
Source organism: Papilio alexanor hazarajatica (assembly GCA_018246295.1). Taxonomy (NCBI): domain Eukaryota; kingdom Metazoa; phylum Arthropoda; class Insecta; order Lepidoptera; family Papilionidae; genus Papilio; species Papilio alexanor. The sequence continues at coordinate 7,754 of DWLR01003631.1, forward strand.
TAACGAAATTATAAACCTTAAATTCGAACACATGTTTGTTTATTTAAGATGTAAGCTGTTAATAATAATAACACGTCGTTATGAGTATCACCTATATGTGTAAAAAACTAACGCTATTTTTCTCAAACATTGTATGCAATGTATTTTAACACGATATTATTATTGCCGGGTATCTTTCTATGTATGTAACGGAACATTTTTCATAATTTTTTCTTACCTTAGTTGTGATCATGATCTTCATAACTTAAAATAATTCCATATTTTAATTTAGAATAATGCCATCTAGTTAAAAAATTAAATGACAATAATATATACGCAGAAGCTAAGCGTGCTTTATAACTTCTTATTTGAAAACGAACTATACCTCCTGGGCTTTTATTTTCCATTTCACGAACATTAAACGGCCTAGTCGCACTTTTCACACCCCAATGCCTACTTCTCTTCAACCCCGTCATTCAGCGGACTTAAGGAAGCTCCCTTGTATTTATTTATTCCGTGTATCTCGAAAAGTGGCTTAAACGGGGAAATTAAAGAAATGTATTCTATTGTACGACAGTGCTTTAATTAACAAGAGTCGCGTTGTCGCGCGAGTTACTCTGCACAACATGGCTAAAAACATTGATTAGAATTTTAATTATCAATTTCATTTTAACGTTTATTACGTAAGAAATCTGATGATTTGGGACAGGACAGGGCTTGGACACCTTCGCCCCCTTTCTGGATCCGCCAATGGGTGAATTACATTGAAAAGGAAAATAATTTCGTTTCAGTGTTTGTGTTTGTGTTGTAAATTACTCAATTTGCTGATTCTCGTATGAATTGCTCGTTTAAAATAATAGGATATCTCCAAATACATCTTAAAACTATCTTTCCTTAATTAAATTATCTATACCACCCACACATCCTTTTTCGAGGCAGTAATTCTGGTAAAGTAAGTTAATTAAAAGCATCGCAAGCATATCAATGCATATCAGTTGTGTTTTATTTATGACGAAGAACCTACCTAATATAAGTATTTCGTCATTACGACGATCATCATCTCCCTGCCCTTTTCCTACTTGCGTATGGTCGGCAAAGTATGTACTACTCTTCCATATAGCATTGACTCTACTGTAGTCCATACTGCAACTGGTTTTGGCTATAGTTTTACGGCCGGCCGCCGCTCTGACGCCAACCCCCTCCTTGGGAATATATATACTTCTATAAGGTATTTAATATGACATTATAAAATAGCACAAAATTTTTCATAACATTATATGATTTTCATTCATATCATTATATAATTTTTCATAATATTCACAATATTATGCAATATCGTCGTAACGACGATATTGCATATTATGAAAAAATATGAAAATTTATTTAAGAATAAATTATACTACTATATAATCGAATCGGTATGTCGATATTTTGATTAAAAGGTCGACGTTAGTTCACTTCATTGATTACACAACGTCTTACAAGAGATGAGTTGTAAAAATGTAGCACGAATAATAAAAGGCACTTTAACCCTTTCGGTACGGTTGGTACATATAGGTACCACATAAGTTTAAAAATATCTGAACAGTTATCTTTATGTATAAAAGCATTGCAATTTGTACCACGCCGTATTTTAAGTTTTTCGCTGTGGTATAAAGCTCATATATCTTATAAAAGTGTATTTAGTTTAGCACCACACGCGTTATGTTATACGTCCGTTCAGACCACGTGGCAAAAATTATACTATTTTTAGTAAAATATAAAGAGTATTTGTGTTTTTTTTGTGATTGTTAGTAACAATACAATAGACAAGAAAACGTAGAAAAGCAGGTAAGTGTAATTATGTTTTACACATTTTGTTTTTATTACAAAATTAGGTTAATGGTGCACATACGTACCAGCCGTCTATTAGATTGGTGTGCGTGTACCATTAGTCTTATATTTTCTCAAAAAAATAGTAGTTAGAAAATCTAACTATAAAATGTTTTTCATGTTTAGTAATAAATATAATTAACATAAATGTTTAAAATATTTGTAGAATGGACATATAATTAATTTACAAAAATTATGATTATATTTTTATTTTATTTTTTAGATCTTATATAAAAAGACCAGTTACGGAGGATGAATTGGAAGATCTAATGCTAGAAAAAGTTTTTGATCCATTTTCTTCTGGGTCTGACAATTTCTATGAACCATCTGATCAAACCTCAAATACAGATTCATCTTCAGACCATGATCAATCTGAACACGAATCAGATACATTACAGCAAAACATTCATGAAGAAATTAATAATGATCAAAATGACGATTCAAGACCAATCGTTATTGACTGGGAAAAAAACTACTAATCAATTCGTACCTGCTAAAAAATACCAGCTGAACAAAATAACGAATTATCTCCTGATATTACGAGAAATTTATCACCAATGCAAATTTTTCATAAAATTTTCCCTTGCTCACTGTACCTGTTGATTGCAAATTATACCAATGAACGTCTAAACATTTCCAATAGAGTTAGAAAACGACTAGATAAAATGACAGATAAAGGTGAACTACAGATTATGATTGATACGATTTTTATTATGTCTTACAATAAGCTTCCTAGTTTGAAAAACTACTGGAGTACAAAATAATCTTTGGGAAATGAAGGAATACGTGGAGCTATTTCGCGAGATAGATTTTTATTACTTGCATCAAAATTATATTTTGCTTCTCCAGAAAAGCCTGATGCTGCAAAAACATATTATATTAACAATCTAGTCGACTGCCTGAAATATACGTTTCAAAAATTTCGCACTGATAGTACATATCAAAGTGTGGACGAGTCTATGACGAAATTCAAAGGGCGTTCTTCTTTGAGGCAGTATATGCCGTTAAAACCAACCAAACGAGGCATTAAATTGTGGCTCCGATGCGATTCGTCTACAGGATTTACATATGATTTCAATATTTATACTGGTAAGGATACTGAAAAATCTGATATTGTGGTTGGATTAGGAGAACGCGTTGTAACCAAGCTCGCATCGACAATAAAAGCAGATGATGTAGTATTACGTTTTGATCGATTTTTACAAGCGTTAATCTCTTGCAAACAATTAAATATCTTGCCCTGGGAACTGTAATGACTAATCGAATAAATATACCTGTGGTAAAAGATAAACTAAAACGCGGTGAATGTGTATTTCTTTGTTCTTCAACTGGTGTATTATATTCCAAATGGCGAGATACAGAAGAAGTATCCATTATTAGTAACTGCCACAAAGCAGATGTCACTCGAGTTTCAAAAACCATAAAATCAGGTTCAAAAATAGCTATTAATTGTCCAGAAGTAATTGTCTTTTATCGAAAAAATATGGGCGGCGTTGATCGTGCCCATCAGCTAATGGGTTTGTATGAGCATGACAGAAAATCTTGCAAGTGGTGGAAAAAAGTATTTTATACTCTTCTAAATGTGGCCGCGGATAATTCGTGGATTATGTATAATCAAACACCTAAATCACTAAACCGATTTTTAGGAAATTTGGTAAAACGATAGATTTGATCTTAGTAAAGGAAATATGCTACATTACATTGCGAAAAAAGGGTTGAAGGGGGTTGAACAGGTAAAGCCCCCTTCGTTTTCGTAAAACCTTAATCGACCATCATTAAACTTTGTACAAATATTCTTTAAGGTACTGGGAAGGATATAGGACAGTATTTATTACAAAAAAAATACGGGAGGTAAAAAAATCATTATATTATAAATGCGAATGTTCGAATGTTTGGACGTTTGTCACTAGGTAACTCTACACCAGCTGAACAGATCTGGATGAAATTTGGCACACAGTTAGATTATAGTCTGGAACATCACTTAGGCTTTTATCCTGGAAAAATGTACGATTTCTGCGCAACGTTTTTCACGTAGATACATGTATATGTTTCCAAATATATACATCAGCTAGGGGCACAGAAACGGTAACATATAAAGCGGTCAAATATCTAAAAACCTATTTAAGTATTCCACTTCCTTTTTGACTCAACTGTGTGACCAACCGCGTGTCGGCTAACAAGCTGTGGTAAAGAATTTTATTTTCAAAAGTACATTCCATCCTTAATTATCAAGTTAAAATAACAAATAACGATGAGCATAAAATTAAAGTGAAAACATTTAAAAGAAAGGAAACATATGACAGATTAAATTAATTAAAATTTGATTAAAATAGTGAAAATGTATTTTTACATTTATGTTACTCTAATCAACAAAAACTGATTAGTATAAATTGGTTAGGTTGGGTTAGTTAGTAAACTTGTCATCACTAAAGTAATAGGTACACGTTGCAGCATAAGTCATCAGACCCATCCGGCGAGTTGATGTCGCGGCGCCAACTTGGATGTAGCGATTCGGATGAATCGTTTTTGCTAACAAATTTGTCTCTCCTAGCTCAATCGTTGAACGCGCGGCGTCCACTAGCGATGGTCGATTGTTACAAAAATTATCAATTAAATCGAAAATTCTGCTGTTGCTCGTTCGATTTTCGATTTAGTAGTTCCTCGCCCGGATTATTCGAATAACAATCAACAACTACTAAATGTACGCACACAGTACGAAATTAAAAGTTAACATCAATTGTTATTGACTTTCATCGAATAAACTGGATATTCGACTTATTTGATAACTTTTAATAACAATCGTCCGTCGCTAGTGTCCACCCGGTAACTACGGGTGGCTCGTGGGTTGATGCCGCGACGAGCCAATACCTTGTTGGGTGAGCCTAATGAGATATGTCCTTGTGCCCTTTAAATGCACATAAAACTTTGTTTCAATTTTAATATCTACTAGAAAAATTAAAAATATAGATAGAACATGACATAATTAAAACAATGAAAAAATAGGCCATCATGCCCGTAGTTCATAATGCTTGGCTGCATTCTATTTGGTACTTACATCAATTTATTAATGAAAATATCCTAAAGCATTTGTACTTTTAAAAGATTACGTCGATCTTAACTTTATTATAAAGAGATGTATAAAGAGCTAGGGGAAATAAAAAAATAGGTCTTTGAGGATTATTAAATATAAATTAATTTCATTTTGTCTGAAATCCACATATTCAGAAAACATTCAATTGTACCTGTGGATCACACTTATATCACACTTTTCTCGATCGATTGCTAGAACAATGCTTCTAGAGCATTTCACCACAGTATATAAATAGAGCGTGAATCAGTCACTCGATCATTGCACAACTGAACTTCAAGTAGTAAAGTTTAGAAGAAATATGGATATTTCTCGTAGGGAACTTCGACTACTCCTACTTCACGAATTTCGTTTAGGTCGGTCGTTTACTTGGTTGCCACATGAACTGACGAGATTACAACTTCAGAAGAGAGCCGTCACATGTATGGAGTTACAAACTTATTAAAACAACGGCTTAACTCACGTGTTTTTTCGGTGTATGTACCGACTAGTTTCAGGCCCATCGGGGGTCCTTCATCAGGGCGA
>DWLR01003632.1:0-13217 GCA_018246295.1 Papilio alexanor hazarajatica
ATATATATATATATATATATATAACACGCACCAAACTGTAATCTGTTTACTCATATATAAGTATCAAGTCGTTCAGTCTCGTGTTATACGCGGCATTTATTTGCTCATAAATGATTCTAGAACATTTGCCAATAATGTAAAAATTGCCCTCTATTGTTTAGAAGTTTTACTGTCCCTACTTATAATGAATTAAGGATGCTTGTTGTTTATTACTTTATATTATCGATAATATTTTACGTTCATTATATTATATATGTATAATAATTGTATGTACTGCAAGGATGCGAACATAATCATATGTCATCATTGCATATTATAAAACAGTCCCCCGTTGCGTTTGTCTGTCTGTTTGTTCGCGATGCGCGGCGCGATTCATGTAGAAGTATGTGTATAATTTGTTTAGGGTTTGTCTAAATTTATTAAAATATGACGATAATTGTTAAAAATGTAAATGTCAGAAAAAGTCAAGCCGCCTTGGGGCATTCATCGAAAACGCTGCCTAATCCCTTTGAGATACAGCAACACAATGTATCGTAGGATATTCTTTTATAGGTCTACAGAAAAGTCTGCGAAGGCATATACTTGTATTTATGTTTTGTGGGTGCCACAATAACTATTGATTTCTAAAAAAGCAATTAAAAATTAAAGGAAGTTAGTTTTTCGGATTCAGTGTTAATCCTTATCCATATAAATACGTTAGTTAGCTAGAGCTAGAAATCTAGATTATGATTATCTTGGACACTATATCGTTTTGACAAACAGTTTAGAAGGTATAAAAATATTTAAAATGTTTATGATTTAAATTTTTGAAAAAGCCATAGGCCGGCACATGATATATCAGAAAAAATGTATATAAAATATCCTCTTCTATCCGTGTGAAACCGGGTTGGATTGCTAGCTTGTAATAAATTAAAAATATAGAAATAATGTGATTACTTCCCTAATTATGTCCCACTTATTAATCTAAGTATTGAAATAAAAAAAACTGATCAATATTAAACTAATCAATATTATCGATATGATTATAATATCTATAGCGCCCTCTATCCCTTATTATTTATTTTTAGGTCATCTATCGTCCAATAGCTGAAATGTGTTTTAATTATTTTAAATACGTATTATTCACTTTTCAACGCATAATAGCGCTACCGACGATTATGCTTAAAATATTTGTAGAAAACAGTTCCCAATGCCTGCTCTAAATTTGTTTTAATCTCTTTATGGAACACTCTGAAGGTATATAAATCTATGGATATGACATATGATTTAAAACAAATGTCGAACAACTTTGACTAGAGACTTCAAACTTGATTAATGCGTTGGCAAACTTATTTTCAAGAGACTTGTCGGTGATTGTATCCAACACCTGCGTTACTTTGTACTTAAAACGAGTATGTCAGGATCGTGTATGATGAAAAGTTCTTAACCTATGCCTCCCCCGAACCCCCATCGTTTGCACGAATCTGTTTTTACTATATAGCAATTTTATACGTAGGAATGTAAAATTTGTTAGTACAGTCTGTCCTGTAGGACTATTCCTAGCTGACAAAAAGACAAACTTTAAACTAACTTTATGTAGCTTTAAAAAGTTAAAGAAAAAAGAAAGAACTGTAAGTAAGTAAGCGGTAGGTGTGGTAAATTATATTATAAAGAAAAACTACTCGAAATTTTTTTTCTACCCACACGAAGTCGCAGGCACTAATTAGTCTATATTGATCATCAGTATTCTCCTGCCTTAGACAAATAGTCCTTGTTTATAGATTACATCCTGTATATAGCATCGAGTGGAACGAAATGCTCATACTCAAACGTTCGGGAACGCTAGTCTAATCCTTTGAACATTGTAACATTCCTTCCGATTCCATAGCATAGAATACTTGGCTGAATATTGAATGGTCTAGATTGTATTGTTAGTATAAATAAATAAGTTAAAAATTAAAATGATTACATTAAGGTAGATTGAAATCCATTTCATTATCTAATATCTTTTGACCACTGATTGATTGGATAAAAAAAGTAATGTGTAAGTAATTAAAAAAAAGTAATGTATGTGTAATAAATAGAAATCTGCTATAGGAGATAGATAGAGCTAAAGAATGCGTATTATTTTATGTATTGAAATAACGTGTCAAACGTAACTAGATCTTTGTAAGTCAAAAACCTAGAAAGTATCGTTTTGTCAAACATACCATCTACGGTTCTGTTCTTGACTGAACACACTAATTGTTCTCTGATTTGATTTAAATAATTAATAGTTTAAAAAACTAAAATATTGCTAATTTTCTGTCCCGATGATCCTTGCCAGGATAACAGCACAAAATTGGACAAACAAAAAATATAATCTGATGTCTTAAATTGGGTGAAATTCGAGTTCCAAGATTCCATTACATAAAATCAGGCTAAGCTAATAAAAGCGTTATAATAAATATCTTCAAAAATTTGATAAAGGTAAGTATTGAATAATTTCGACCAAAGTATTATACTATGTTGGCCAATTCTAGGTCACTTTAATTTATATTTATTAATGAAACAATAAAAAATTTCTCGAACGCCCATATAATATATTCATCCCCTGCGCACAGGCGTGCGGCCAGCTAATATAACTTGCGAGGGCAATAATTGCCAACCGACCCACCCTGTATATCACACTTAATAAAATCACATTTTGGTTCACCCCTTGTAACAAAGATCTCCTCGAGGGACGAGTAGCTTCGGAACCCATCAAAATTTGCTTTGTAAATAAATTTCACGTGCTCTTTGATATTTAAATGCAGTGCTGCAAGAAATTTCTCGTTAAATCAAATAAAAAATCGATTATCTTTCAGTGATATTATTTTTTCACTATATAAAATCGACATATATAACTTGATATAATCTATATTAAGTAATATAGAATAAATGAATGTGTATAAAATAATCAAAATACATAATACGTGGTAAATGTAGAGATTACGAAATGCAGATGGATGGTGAAAAGACGAAGCGTAAGATGCTTACTGCTTACTCTCTCTATTACTTGCTTTTCTGTGACCTAACACTTTCCGGGTCATCTTATTCATGCAACAATAGCTGAAACTTATAGTTTATCTTGAATTATTTGCGAACTGTTCCTATGTGTATTTTCTTAAGATTTAAATCAGTATAAAAGCGCCTAATGCTAATCACGAAGTCCCAGTACATACATACACTATGGCTTATAAGTCATACAAAAACGACTAAGAACGGGTGAAACCAAAAATGTAAATAACATATTCACCGTATCACCAAAACAAGCCAATCTATATGAAGTTTACATATCTAACATGGCGTATAAATATTTTTACGTACACATTGTTAATGAAATCCAACTCAGAATCCAAAATGTAGCGTCGTTGATCGCACCACATTGTTATTGAAAAAGAAAACTTTGAAGATTTTGACGAGAAACAAAATTATACTAGTTGTCGACTGTTCCGGTCCTGTATCTTAACGTTATCGTTACAGATGGCAATGAGTTATTACCAAGAAAATAGTAATTCCGAAACCCAATAATCCAAAACAAATATTTTAGCCCTTGTGTGTCAGTCAAATAGCTCTCAACAGGGCGAGGTAAACTCTGACAAGAATCATTTTATGTGGACTTTATTAGCATCAATGAAGGCCTGCATACGCTTTCATTGATAGTGATTCCTTCTTGATGAAGATTTACACAACCTAATTTAATACTGACCCACTCATTGTCACAAAGCCCTAATTATTTGTATTAACCTATTGAAATTTTTCACACGTGTTCCATTTACCGAGTATGTATCCACTAACATGTGAATAAAAATTCTTCTGGAGAGAAGCACCAATCGGATCTTAAAATACTTTTAACATTTAACAGCACATTTATTAAGGAATATTAAAAAGCCGCCGATGATAAAAAAACGGATGCAGCTAAAGCAATTTGCAATAGTTGTAGATAATTGAATCTCGTATTTATCAAGTTAAATCGATTAGAATGTTTATTGGACAGGAGAGGTATTGACGTCTGATCGCTTGACGACGTTTGTCTTGACAATTAATTGATAGTTGTGTCCGACTCGTCGTGGCGAATTAATATTAAGGGTCGTTTGGCCAGTGCCAATATTTGAGCCGATAACGACGTAATAAATCAGTATAATGAATTACCCATTAAATACTATCGAATCTATGTCAGACTAGACCCAGGTTAATGACAGCATTGCCGAAGATTATGAGATTAAATCATATAAAGAAGAGGTGTCCATTGACACGAAGTTACATTTAACGTGTTTACAACAACATTAACGATTTGCAAATCAAAATGGTTAACATGGTTGTTAAATTGAAATATTACTTAAAACTATAGTTAACTTCTATATTGCAAATTAATAATTAAACAAATATAGGCCTTGTTACTTCTGGATAATTGTATATTATAACAAAAAAAAAATCGTTCACGTTTGTAACACCTGTGTAAATAAAATTAAATCATTTAACAATTGTTAAACTACTTTATAATAATTAAATAAATATAATCGTAAATCCTATATCATTTTTAACAAAACGTATTAAAATAAATAAATAAAAATTAAAATTAAAGCATAAATAACAATTATTTGCCAAGGAATAATTACAAAATTATTTCATTAGATTGGTCTATGTGATTAGGGCATAATTCCCAGAGCGAGTCGCCGTGTATGCTTGCTATTTGCTCTGTGCAATGTTGCTGCGTCGAATTTGTCATATATTCGCAATATCATGCCGAAAAGGGAAATAATTGAGGAACGGTAAGCAGTAAATAAAAGTTCTAGATTATAACAAGAAATAACTATTTATTGCAACTGCATGCTGATAACTAAGCATGCAGTTGCAATAAACTGATTATTGTCTTAAAAAAAAAGTTTTCTCATCGCGTCTGTCTGTCTGAAAGCGATAAACTTGTGTATATACACAAAATTTACGGATTTATACATGATTTTTATAGATTAGTCAGAGTGATTCATTCATTCATTTTTAAGATTTATGTTAAGGTTTTGTGTTTTTATATTACACAAATTATTTAATATTACACAAATATTTTAACCAAGCTGCGATATTTAAACTTCCATTGTATTATCACTCGGATGAATAGAAGACAAAATTTTAAAATAAGTTTATCCACCATCGTTGTTCAATAAATATCAAATTGATTAAATCTTACAATTGAATTGAATTTATGTTTCTTAAATAACATGATTGTGGCAATCGTTCCCCTATCTGTAATAACACTATAGTTATGCCTTGAATTATATCTCTCACAGACTCTGACGCCATTTATTCTTATTACGACGAACCCTCTAGTTTAAACCAACTCCTATATATTGCGTCTGGAGATAATAAAATTACAATACCACCCCACAATATTCAGCTATTAAGATAGCTATATTTTATTTATAAAATGTTGTATTTCATTGAATTAAATTGTCGCAATGAGATTATATTTAAGAGTACGAAAATATTTAGAATTTTTTATAGCTTTCTGTCATAATGTCAATATACCATATACACTTAGTAATTCAGTGATAGATATTATATATTAGGAAAAAGGGGAAATATCCGATAGTTAATTCCACGAATGCGCTTGTTTTTTTTTTTATTTTGGAAGTTGAATTTGCCAAGATTTTTTAAATTGTGTTTCTCTCTATATAGTGCATTTCTGAGTTTAAGGACTTAGGAATTAAATAAAAAAAATGTAGGTGTGAGTCTTATACAAAACAAATAAATTCATCCTCATAATTATAACATAATACTCGTGTACAATTTTATGCTACACGATTAATTATATCTTAATTTAATTATTTTATAATATCTAAAACAAATTTTGATATCAATTTATCAAAGTCTAAATAATTAATATTCTTTTCTTGCGAAATCATTTCTCAAATTGTTTTAAACCCCAACTCGTCATTTTAATGCGTGCAACAATTTGTTTCTATTATGTGGCAACCCTCGTTATTACAGTTGCATTCAGCTAGGGTTGTCTCAATTCCATTTGTTAATATCTAAACAATTTCTAAAAAAAGTGAGGTGCACTGCAGTATTAAATATAAAAATTCCATTTGTAACTAATTTTTCTAACCAAAAGCTAAAAACAAAAACGAAGAAACCGATTTAAGTAAGTTTTCCCTCTTAAAATATTTATCTAGTAATTGTAATAATTTTTCCTTGAAACTCTACAACAAAATGATTTAAAATTTATGTCTACACTGAAACTATAATTGCACCAATAGATGGCATTTTTATAAACATACAACTGACACATGCGTTTTACATAGAAAGCGCCATCATTAAACGTAATTTGTTGTGTAATGTTCACATACTGAAAGAAGGGATTAAATTTTGTATTCTGTGTGCGATAGACATGCGAAATATCTACTAGCTAGCTATCGTCGATTTTTCGGACAAATATCTCCATTTGCCTTACGAAATAATACATTCCAAGTCCCCTATAACTCGAATGACTGGACAAATAGAGAAATTGAATCGCATTGATGTGCACTGGGCGGATACTAAACGTTCTTACATCTCAAAGCTGTAGTACCGCTTCGAGATCTAAAGGCATTCCCAATCACTGAATTCTGTTCAAGTCAGTAAATGGGTATTTCGACGAGTTGTTAATTAATGACTTGGTTTAATAATCATCGTGTAAAAGATCATCATCTCCCCTTTTAAAACCTAAGTAGTGTTGGCACAATATCCACCTACTATTCTTCCATATCAACTAGAATTTATATATCTATATATATCCGGCCGTAAAACTATATCCTAAACCAGTAACAGTATGAACTACAGTAGAATTCAGGATATATGGAAGAGTAATACATACTGTGTCGACCCTCTACACAAGTGAGAAAGGGACAGGAAATGATGATGTATAGAATCTCATAATCTTAAGTTATGGAAATATAGTTCTTCAATTATACTTAATCGACTAATGGTAATAATAATTTATTCTCTTTTATTATACGTACGTGTTATTAAAATAAGTCTGACAAACGAAATAAGAAAAAGTATCTAAGTGCTATTTTCATTTTTAACATGATTTATTAGTTTACCCCAACCAGTTTAAGCTTATTCCTAATTTTTTCTTGAATGACCCGTGTTTGTATTTGACAATTGAACCCAGAACCATGGCTTAAAATAACGAGAAATTACCAAAGGGCATTTAAATGGCCTCTTGTAAGGTAAACCAAAGATCGCAGTCTTTGTAAAAAGACTGCGATTTGGTCACCAGTTAAAACATAAAAAAGAGATGTGTACTTTTATTTTTAAATCTGTCTTGAAACTTACATTCTATTACGCTTTATTCACAAAGTTCATTGTATTTTTTTCTTATCGTTTCTTATGTTCCGACACCATCACAGAGCGAAGCACAGCTGTTGTACTCTTCAGAACTCACCACACTCCATTGTTTCGTTTCGAAGACTTTAAACTTATACTTCGCTTTGTTCTTATAAAGGATTAAATGTATTCGAAACTGGACAAGTTTCTCTTTTCCATTGTTTTTGTATTATTTCTCGTTCTGGTAAGGAGTTTAGTACATGAAACTATTAAGTTAATCGTTAAGACGGGCGGCTGTATAAAACATTGTCTGTGTAAAATTAATTAGGTAGCATTTACAGGAATGCTTGTAATAATTTAAGAGGCCAATGTCAACAAATATTGAAGATTATTCCTTCCTATCCTATCTTCCTATCGTATCTTAATATATATTTCTTGCCAAAATTATAAATACATATGATTTTCATATCCTTCACATGAAGATTTATTATTTGGAGTCTATCCAAACATTAAAAATGACTAAAACAAATAAATTTTATTTTTTCTTTTCCCTTAATGTTCTAAGATTTTCTTTCGTAGTTAAATTAGAGTGCGCTAACGGCGTAATTTGTAAGGTAATTAGAAAATACGACACATCTGCATTTTACGCAGAATTTTTTAAATTCACTTATCTAACAAAATAAAACTTTACATGACGCGGAAAAGTTTTCAAACCATCACCGTAAGTAGCTAAGCCATAACCATAGAGTCAAAGAAACCGCCATTGATCGTAAAATATATTTTTAATATAATTTTGAGCAACCAACATCAAAAATATTCAACCATACTCATATGTTTTTAAATTGTTAGATTTTAGGATACTGACATAAACGTCCTACAAAATTTATTGTATATAAAAGATATAGACGTGTGTATGTATATTCGAGTAAAATCCCAGGGCAGGTAGAATCAAATTGCAGATAACAGCGGGTTGAAATTAAAGAGTGGTCGAGAGTAATAGACTAATAGGATCCGTATCACGACTTCGCGGAACTTTCGTGAGAACTTCCCTTTATGATAGGAGGCAATTGGACACCTAATTATCAGTTAAAGTGGTTCTCAGGAATAGTAGTGAATGCTATTTTATAGCATAGATAGAGATAAAACAGTTTGCCGGTTCTTAACTTGATTTATTTGCGACTTACAGAGATTCAGCGCGCACACGTCCGAGCACAATCTCATTCAGTACAGCGTGTTACAAACACTGAGTCTCTGACACTGAACACCACTTTTTACTTCACTTCCACTTCCTCTTGTTCACTGTTCACTCGAAGACTGCCACGGGTCGGGCCAAACCCCTTATATAGGCCGAATTTCGATCTTCATTTCGTAATTCTTCTATTTTCAATTGTCTTATTTACGACGTTCTTCGTCGTCTTTGTTCCAGAAGATTCTTACCGGCTATTCTCAATTATTCGAATGCCATGTATTTTAGAGAAAGTTCACGTTTCGAATAGAAAAACACAAACCGTTACTACTCGAGTATTTGACAGTCAGTTGTCAATTCCTCGGCGTCGCGACAGCATGTTGTAACTTGATCCATAAATTCTAAAAAATATCAAAATCTTCATTATGATATGTATTTGAATTGAACATGAAATAAATCTGTTTTTCTTTAGTATGAATGCAGCTTTAATGTTATTCAAAGTCTGTCAACTAATTGTATGAAAACTAATATTAAACTAAACATATAAACTGTCCTTATCTAATACAATATAAAAGGATTTCCAGGTTCGCCAGTTTCCGGGCCACGAGGCGATGCTTAGTTCGAGTACATAGCAAGGCTTTTAGGATAAGCCCTCGAATCCGCCCCGTGTGTATGCAGCTCATTTTAATGCGAAATTACGATGAAATAGTGAATATTGGTTTGAAGCTAAAAGCTCAATCTGTCTATATCTAGCGGTAATACAATTTGCTCCTTTGAGTTGACGCAGGCGATTGAACGGCTGTGCAATCCAAAATTAAGCATGAAACTGCTTCTCTGAAGTCCACTATTACACTCCCTAATACAGAATAACGATGATATTCCTACTGACATTGTGTTATCATTTATCATTGTTCAACATTTTTGTGTTGCCGTGATGCTCTGTTATGGCGTCATGCCACCTATACCGTTACTACTTGTATGAGCGGCTTCCTTAATACGTTGTTGCCATTTCAACTACACATACATTTCGGATACTTATGTTAGAAGATAGTTTACAAAAAAGTAAGACGTAAAATCCCAACTATCATATTGTAAAGCCAACGCCCAGCTGCTTGTTTTGCTGTCACAATAAATGTATGTTAAAGTAGTACACATATACCGTACAACGCCTAACTGCATTGACCTCTCGTGTCCTTAAAATAAACGTCAGTGTACCTCCATACATCCTAATAGACGCAGCAAATTGGTGTAAACCTACGCCTGGAACATAAAAACCAATGAAGATGTCTAATATAACAAATATTTATTTGTATAATTTTTAACTATAAGGAAATGTCAGAAATAATATAAAAATAAGATCTCCGCCTTATTTTTATATTATTTCGGAAAAACAATTTTGGTCATACAGATCATTTAACGAAATTTATTTTTAACGTAATCATAAATAAACCTGAATGCGTTTATACAATGATACAAAAGCACAGAAAGAAAATAAGTGCAACTCACCTATATGTCTTATTATGCGAGACATTTTTTTTATATATTTTAAGTCTAAATTAGATTGTTATTTAAAACAATGATAAGTCATTTTTATTTCAGTAAAAATACACATATATACTCCACGCAAGCCACTGTTCGGCGGTAACATTCAAGTAAACACGTTGATTGTCTGAAGTCATAGCGACTTGTTGTTTTTTTTGTTCAATTACGCTCATCGGGCTTCTGCTGAGGGATCCTCGGCCTATTTACCACGAAATGGATTCCATCAATGACCGCCACTGTCCCACTTCGTAAGTTATTAACTACGCTCTACTGCGCGTAAACAGATCGGATTAATGGATTAAATTCTTTATACTTCGTGCAGTAGTTTGATTAGTGTTTTATTGTTCCTTTGGACACATTATATCGAAACAATAAAGTTCGCCATTACGGCTACAATTCTTGTGTATTTGACCACGGCTATCGGCTCTAACGATTTTGACGAAATTATATATTTAAATATGGATTTAATTTTAAGTGTAACGATGTAGGCGAACTTCAACGCCGACCGATGATCGATCGAATTAATTAGTATGTCATAATTAGTATGAAGTATTAATATATAAAGTAGTATTAATTATG
This sequence comes from Papilio alexanor hazarajatica, assembly GCA_018246295.1. NCBI lineage: Eukaryota > Metazoa > Arthropoda > Insecta > Lepidoptera > Papilionidae > Papilio > Papilio alexanor. Next base: position 10,613 of record DWLR01003632.1, read on the forward strand.
ACACACTGTCATAATTATAAATTAAGTACCGTTGTGCATTATGCCACAGTTGAATAGTAAATGGTGAATCAACAATTTTGTAACCGTTATAACACTATTATGCACGCCCTAAACATGAAAATATTCGTTTTAAAAACTTAACTAACACTGCTCTCGTTTTAAGCAAATGTATGTATGTCGTTCTGTCGTAGCAAAATTATAATGTTATAATTTATCAATCAATCAGCTCCGTTCTGGGAACAAATTATTTTATATCGCACTAACTCTGTCCAAGCATTACAGAAACTATGCGCTATGCGGCCGTTGTTCACAAATTACATATTTGTTATATGCAGCAAATATTAAATAGGTCTTTACAGATTATTTAAAACATTATTTTAGCGCCGAGTTTAGGTAAAAGTTAATAGATTGCTCATTTACAACTATATAGATAAAAATGCTGCAGTAAAATAAATAAAAGTAAAAAATAGTACATATAAGCGATTGAGTGAAAAATTAAAGTGACGGCATATTAATTTTTATTCATTGAAATAATCTCCAAATAATATACTGGCCTTTTTCAAATTATATTTTAAATATATAAACCACTTATGATAAGACTTTTCTTGATTGTCATCTGTTGCAATACGTCATTTTAAGTGCTAATTAAAATCGAAGCGTAGTTAGTATATTTGCCATTTAATTTGTTTTGTAGCATATCCAATTTCGTTCGTTATATTTTTTTATCCGACTCGACGGCTCTGTGACGTCACAAATCTTTATACTTCGCTCTTTTTAGACGAAAACATATGTTTTACTGCCATCAATATTAAGTGCTTTTTAGAAATAACATTAATGTGGTTTATACATTATTGCAAATAATAAACACTAAATAAATAAAATAAATAATAATAATAATATAATAAAAATAATATAAACACTAAATACTAAACACTCTACTGGAATTTAAGTAATTAAAACTGATTATTTTCGACGACGGCAAAAATTAGGTAGAGGACTTTAAGAAGAACTGTATTTAAAATATTAACCCATAAAAAATAAGAAGATGGCATAAGACATCAGTAACAATCACTCTTTACATTCGAGTTGTAGTTTAAAATAACATAACTCTAAATAACTTTTCTAAAGTAATTTCATCGTTAGTAGAAACAAATATCTAAAGTTCACCAAACCAGCTAGAACGGTATCCTAACAATGTTTTCAGTATTTATAGCACCGTATAAATCTAGCGCCCCTCAATAAACGACAGTGCTCGCGAACAATTTTCCTCCGGGTTGAGAACCGGTGGAAAGATCTCGAACTATGTCGTGTAACTAGGAAGCGTTGCCGCCGGCGGCTCTCAAACTTTCAACACACAACGGGGTTTCGTTCGGTTTGCGGATATTTTAAATGTAATTTTCTCTTTATAGCGGTTGCAACTTTACAGATCATTGTTACTGCAAAATGCGATAAATAAAGGACGGGATTTAATGTATTTTCTTTTAATATATATTTTTAAGTAGGAGTTTAATACGTAAATTCTTATAAGATAATACAACATTTAATTTCTTATTAACAAAGACAAACTGTATTTTTTTAGATCAAGCATTGATACAAACCCTTATTACACAGTAATGTAATGAAAATGTGTTAACATCTTGTAATAAAACAATTTTTTGTTTGTCCCTATGAATTTTGAAATGATAAAGTTAATTTTTTGTGTATAAGCTTGCTTCCAGACGTGATAGTGTTGTTTTTTTGCTTTTGCTTTTTTTTTTGCTCTTTTATGTAGCGCGAAAACAATGCCCAGACAGTGTCGTATCAAAGAGAAAACTTCGGAAACCAACTGCACTTGCGTTGCTGTGCTTTCGGATAAATTTACTTGCCTCTCCTGCGAGGTCTATATGCGAACACGTGTTCTTATTTACACATAAATAAGTAAGCACTTCCGCCTGTAACCTAGAGGGATAGGCAGAGATTACGGATTTTTCATTTGGCACGGTTCTGACACATCTCTGGCTTTTTCTATACATCATACAACTACGCATAAATTCTTGTTGATTACGTTTTTATCGATGTTACTATTACGAACATAAACAGAATATATGTTAAGCACTTTTTATTTTGTTATTGATTAAACAATTTGCGTAGCTAAAATTTCCATTACATTGATGTTACGTTCTCATCGAAAACAATACATGATATACGAGTCGTGTCACTCTTCCGTTTTCACCTGAGACTGATTGAACCAAGGCTGGCTAGCAATCACCCTGTGACAGTTCATTATACTCAGAGATTCCTTTTTTTTATGTCGAACGAGCGTTATTGCGTTCCAAAGATTAACTTCCATTTGTCACAGATGGGCACGTAGGTATTATTTTAGCATGTAGTAAAAATACTTAGATAATTTATAATCCATATAATCGATAGTTAATATGTTTTACCGTTGATTTCGTTTAACATACGAGATATATATCGAATAGTACGAGGGTGAATCAAAAAGTTCTTAGAAGTGCATATATATGAGACCTTTTTGGATCAAGTTCGACATTCAAATTAAAGAGTGTCTATCACACTATATTTATGCAGACTGTCACTTGTTTTTGTCAGTTCGTTCGCATGTAAT
>DWLR01003633.1:0-13217 GCA_018246295.1 Papilio alexanor hazarajatica
GAGGAAAATGTACTTCATTAGCGAAACTATCAATTAATGAAATAGCAGTTGTTGCAACCAGTTAATAGCAGAGTTTTTAACATATGCTATTTAAGACAACGCCTCTAACACTCGTGGCACGAGACACGGCTGAGCTATGGTTAATTTTAGGACGTCATGGTTTCCTAGTCGCAGATCCACTAGGAAGTAGGCCCGCCCTATTTCAGCAGCGGCCCTTTGTTGCTTTACCAGTTTATATTTACGTCGTCTTTCGTAACTCTACAGTACGAGATTTGGACGGGCTCGTTTCTTGTATCTGTTGCAACTGGTAGGATGTTACCACACTAGTGTGTGTCATATCAAGTTGTATACCAACTAAGTTTAGTATATTTTAGTATTTTGCAATATATAAATTATCTTAATATTTTATATGTATCTTTACCGTAAAAGGCGGTATAAATATAAAGGGAATAAATAGACTACAACATCGCATAAGCAGATAGAGATGTGGAAAACGGAACACTGCACAGATTAATTACGCTGAAGATAATGATGATGACGTTATTTAAGGGTTCATCAAACAGAGTTCAGAAATCGAGTTGACTAATGTACTCTGATGTATTCATCAGAGTACATTATTATGGATTAATAACTAATTATCACGTAATGTGGGTTCCAGAAATTCTAGTGTGGATGCACCTTAATTTAATTAACGACCACCCTGGGGCGATTCTAACGAGCAACTCTGTTTAGTATTACGCTGATATAATAGTTTATCCATGTCAGCACATCATGTCGAGCACTGCAACGTTTCTTTTAATCGTGCACCGATGTACACTGACACGTGAACGCTTGCAGACGAGCAGACGGAAGGATGGCGCCTCGGGGGGCATTTAGCCTGTTGTTTGAGTAATTATAGAATATGTAAACATGGATTGTTTTTTTTAAGATTGTTGTTTTTATACACGTATTAAGAAGAAAGATTAAATAATCTTATGACACAAATGTCTCATTTTGTCGTTTGGTTTTGTAAGCTTGCGAATATAATTTTCTACGATTTCTTCTATGGTTGCACATTAGATAAATTCACATATTCAATTACGAATGTCATGTCATGTCATTTAGAAAAAAAAAATTTAAAGGGGATTCCCTTTAAATTTATTTTTCTTGTGACATAACTAGGTATTCTATTCACATCTTATGAAAAGCCTCTCCAAAATACCACAGATATGATAAAGATAAATGTGTACCAAAAGTTTGAAACTTTTGTTCCACAGTGTCTCGTTTCAATTGAATTTGCCAGATTATTCTCTCACTGGTTTCCATAGAAAACGTGGGGCAGGTAATATAATGTTTTCAATTAATTGGAATTTATTGTCTTCGCGTTTGCAACAGCTATCATTAATCAGACCTACATACTACATAGCCAGCAATGATTAGGGTTTAACACCGTAGGGATGGCGCCTAAGCTCGAGAAAAATATTTGTATAAAGTAATAAACAATAATATTACATAACTATGTCGTGAGCTTTTCTGCATTGTTTTTTTTTTCATTATTAACTGATGTGATGAAGGAGGTTACTATGATCTTACGTTGTACCCTGAAGAATTCATTTTAATATGACAATATAGTAACAATATACATACAGTATCCCTTCGATTATGATATAGGTATGGCAGATTGAAGAGGTACTTTTTTATACTGTGGTCATCTAACATTTGTTAGTTTTATGCTTAATTACTAGCTTAGTGTTGTCAAAGCTAGGAGTTTAATTTTGGCTTTGACATTAAAATAAACAAATATGAAACTTTTTTCTGGTTATAATTTTTAAATAGTGTGTGTAATAGAAGTTTAAATGTGTAATGAAAAATGAGGACGCATTTTTCATAATTGTATTTCAGTAATGATTAAGAAATGGATAACTATTTCCATTGATGATAAATAATATTAGATCTCAATGCAGGTCATAAATAGCGTAACGTCTGTAGTGAAAGTAATACTTACTTGAATACTTGCAATGGATTAAATCGACGTCACTAGTGGAACTCTATTCAATTGATCAAGAAAATATATTGTACAGCGCGGTCACGATATGCTCGGGACATCACTTTACACTCTGTACGGGAGCGAATTATCGACCTTTGGCCGTTTCCCACATTTCGATACGTTCGCAGAGAGGCGTTAGAAAGCTCTCTTATCTGTTAATAGCGAAACGGTTGATGCTATAACGCTGCGATGCGATTTTTCGCGATAGTTTGTAGTACATTTATTAATTGAACGCCGACGTGATTCAACGATGAATGGTCTACCAGTTCCGGTTTATCTTCAAAGTGTAATGTTTTGTGCATTACTCATTCACTAAATTACATTAAATTATTTGATCACTGTCCGTAAACTTGCAATTCAATATTATTTAAAGTGTAAAATAATAAGTAAAAAAAAAAAAAAAAAATTAAAATGATTTTCTAAAATATATTATAACTCTAAATTATAAAACTGAACACATTATTGACTGAATAGACGAAATTATTGACAAAATTTTTGGTGAACTAATGTAATAATTTTTATAACCAAGCTACTTGAGTCCGCCATAATTGACATTACTCTATAATTTACGTTCGCTATCCGCTAGTGAAATCAGTTTAATTCCATTCATTATAATGATCACGTAATGTACGAAGAATAATAAAGTGCAGAATCAATATGGACACGATTTTTACGATTGAAAATTTAATTATATTCTTGTAGTATTCGTAAGTATGAAACTAGAGGTATGCAGCCACTGAAAAAGAAAAAGTGAAAACGTTATCCACATTTAAATTAATTTTATTGTATTAGTCTTAAAATGTTCTATTTAAACCGATAATAAATCTTAAAATAAATTAAATTTAGAACGTCTTAATTAAAACTTTACAATTCATTTTGCAATATAAAACATATACAAATGGGGTTTGTGACTGTTAGCGCCATCTTCTCTTCTTCTCTTCTCTATAAAAGTAAAATCGTATGTTTGTGCACGCTAATCTCAGAAACGGCTTAACTAATTTGGATGCGGTTTTCGACATTGTATTGTAATTAGCTCCAATCGTGAGAGTTATGTGTTTGTTTCATCTAAATCAGTGCATAAATACAAAAGTTATATTAATTTAAAGCGTTACGTAAACATTTCTTCAGAAAAAACGCTATAAAATAACTGTTCAGTTGATTGATTTAATTTTACTATATACGATATTCTATAAATTGATGATGGTTCAAAGATAATACAAAGTTAAAAATTGACATTTTGAAATTACCAATGTAATTTGACCTTCAATCTAAATTGTCTAATGGGCTGATCATGGTTCTACTTAAGCTGGTCGTTTCGGTTGACGGGATTTCGTGCTTATCACAAAGAAAAAAATTTGCTTTTTAATTTTTTACAATCTTGCTTTATTAGGTCGCTAGATGGCATAAAATAATACAAAATTGGATTTGTTAAATTTAAAAATTAATATTCACACCTGTTACCAGGATTTTCAAAATGTGTTTATTTTTACTCCTCAAAAATAATAAAGTATCCTTAAGGATAATCTTAATCTTTTAAGAAGTCTGTCACATATTGCGTAAAAAAAAATCCCGTCTCACTAAAAATATTTGGCGATTTAAGTAATATTTGATTAGATATTCAATCAACTGTATAATAACGTAACATATGAACCGTCACTTAGCTTTAAAAGGTCAAATATCGAGTCCATATCTTTTAAGGTTTTAGGTGACTTTACGGGCTCCTTAAATCTATTAGTCGATGGTAAAAATGGGCATAATTCAAGATAACTGTCTCTTTTTTGTTATGCACTAACCTAACAAAGGTTGTGTTTGTGTTTCAATATTGAATTCCACGCGGACGAAGTCAACAGCTAGTTTACAATAAATCTACTAAGGCTAAAACTGAAAGTTAGTGAGGATATTGATTGGTTAAAATATAGTGTCAGTATTATAGTTTCCATAACTAACCTATTGAATCTTAAATTATTTGAATTAAATATTGTTCAATGTATGTATGTATGTATATATGTCCACAATACATATTTCATAGTATCAAATTATACTGTCGCTTCTGTATTTTAAACTAGATATATTTGTATCGTGAGCAGTACATCATAAATATTATTAATATTAAAAAGATTAAAATTAATATACAAATTTTTAGTTTTTCTGCCATGAATATTTCATTAATCGTCATCAGGTTGTATCAGTCCATTATTGGGCCTCCCCAATGCCTTCCACAGCATATTTATTTTACAAGAAGTTGTCAAACGAGCACGCGGTCACGCAATTGCAGATGCGTTGCCTACCTTTAATGGAAAGAGGAGGGATAGACAGAAAAATTGACATTTCCTTCACCTATCCAGCCCAGTCGCCGTCAAATCCTCTTTCCCCCTTCTTCTCACCCTTTCCTTATTAGAAAAGGGTGGGAAGGGGAAGATGACTAAAATTAGGCCTCCGGTACCTCACTCCTCGAACGAAACTTCTACTTCATGCCTGTCTTCAAATTGAACATGCGGTCCTTGGTGCACCCCATCCAGCCATTTCCTACCGTCCGCATAAGGTCTCCGGTCCAAGAAGGAGGGCGCCCACACTACTAGTTCCCACCCGTAGTCTCCATTCCAAAATTTTCCTTTTCATTCATTCATTCATTTCTCATCGTCGTCATATTTGTTTACTTGTTTAAAATTTATTTCTAAAGAAAGCCGATTGCGATCGCCCATTCGCGAAATTGCGGCTTTCTATAGAAGTTGTTTGATTTCGTTCCATTCTTTACGCTCGATTTGGAGAAATTAGGTGTTATTTATTGAACCTATTGCATTGGTCGCCGTTACTTATTTAGTTGTTTGTGTGACTAATTCCAAATAAAAACTGCGACAGTCAAACTTCCTTAAATCTGATTTTAAAATTTCTTGTTGAATGGATTATTTTTATGCCTGAAAACACAATATTCAGTCTGAATAATTTTATAAAATCTCTGCCGCATGTTAGAGTCACTGTAGGTACTCTAAAGACGATAACATATTCACGTAAAATTGATTGTAAAATTGATTTTAAATAAATAAAACGAAAGACAATGTCCCTGGCCCAAATATGCTAGGGGGAGCAGCAGGGCGGCAAAAAGGCCGCCCATTTAAAACCAAAAAAAAAAACATATTCACGTATTTTTGTTGGTCTTAACTTGGCAATTGATTCTACCGCGAATTTCTCATCCAAAGTTATTTGAAATCAGACTAGATTATACGAGATTATGTTTTAAATTGAATTTAGCATGTCAAATTTGAAAGAAAATTAATGTTTGCAAATGTATTGCTTAAATATCGTAATATTTAAATAATTCATATTTTATAAATTTATTTAGGTGCAAAATTAAAATAGTGCAAATGGGACACGGTATCTATTAAGTAGAAACACATTTTTCGATCTATATGGCGCGGAACTGTGACATTTATCTTATGTTTAACGATTTTACACTGAAATGCACTCACATGTAACGACTAAGCAGAACACTCTAAAGCGCTCTTAGGTCGATCCTTATCCTAGGAAATAGAATTCTGAATGTAATATTATATGAATCTTATCGTCACTTTCTAAATAATTTATATATATGAATGTTTTTTTTTTATAAGCTGTGTCTTTTTTGAGCAAGATGATCTTAGACAGTATAAACATGTGGTTAGGGTTAACCTACAACCATTAACAAATGTGGTCTACTGTAGATACTACTCTTGGTTGATAAAAAAATATGAAAAAAGATTGGCAATAGTATTACATTTATTTAATCATTTATCATCAGGTGAGCATCATACTAGGGAGATGAAAATAAAAATATAAATTTTAAACAAATCGAGTGAGTTTTTTGTGGTATATATGAATCGAAATATACAGAATGAAATGATAGATCTTAGCTACGATTTAAATATGTGCCTCTGGATTATAAGTTTGAAATCCGATACCTTGGATACTCAGCGACGAAATCGCGGCGATTACTTCCGGTTTGCTCCTAAAAGTGGTCAACATTTATTTTAGAATCTCCTCTATGTAATATTTGTTTCAGTTTTCTCGTATGGCAGATTTCATATAAGCGGCATCTCAAGTCGTAATCAGTTAAGTCATATTTTAATTGATACTGTACGTGTGTACTATATATTTTTGGAAAATGGAGCACTGTGCGTCTTTGTTTTTTTTTTCGTAGTAGGTTTTGTTTTATACATACGAATATAATTGAATTTTTTTATAATTATTTTTTTTTTAATTTTTTATCAATACAAGTTCAATTCATGTTATTACAACAAGTCATATCGAATTAAATTCTATACTTTCTCTTTATCATAAAAGAGTTCTTCCTACATGTTATTGGTTTTCCGATCGAGTTCTTGGATGCAGTAGTATTCCCTGGTTGATGTAACCACATGCAAAATGTAATCAGTGATCAGTGTGTGGCTACCGGGCAATGAAGAGGAATGCAGTTGTAAGGCGATACGAGCGCTGGCCGCAGCAGGCTTGCAGCTACACCAACACATTATTTACGTTACTATTATTATATTACTGTTTTATATTGGCAACATGATCAAGCTTTGCTCGGGTAGATCGTCGTCGTCGTCGATCTTTCTATTAGTGAAAGAATTTTTAGTCGGTTCTGTTGTTTTGAGTCTATCCTTGAGTTGCACGAATGGCCCGCTCGACCGGTGAAATACCACGACCTCACAGAAGACAGGCGTGAATTAGAATTGCTCTGCGTTTCGTCTGTGGAGTGAGGTGCCGGAGGCCCAATTCTAGTCCCTCCCCACCTTTTTCTTACAAGGCAAGGTCCCCTTCCCAGGGAAGTGGATTTGACGAAGGGGGGATTGATAAGAAAACGAAATATTATTTGTTTAGTATTATTTGTTTATGCCATCCTCTGTCCATTAAAGGTAGGCAAAACATTTGCAACTCATTAGCTTGTCGCAGTTGCGTAAGCGGTTACTTAACATCAGGTGACCTGCTCATTTGCCATCTTCCATATAAAAAAAACCCTGAGATTGATTTATATACATAAAATTTGCAAAACTCTTAAGATAAAAAATATACGAATGGAATTATATTGGCGTTAAAGCTTGCTTTAATTTTTGATGTTAAATATCATCAAAGCTTCGTGCCACAAATGATAAAATTTAATTGTGATTGATGATAAAATTTAAATAAAAAAAAAATAACTTATGTCATAAATTTAACACAAAAACACGAATACTAAAAGTAATTTATAAGTTGATAACATTTTTCGAGATAGAGGTGCTGCTAATCTAGATATTGAACTATTGGAAGCATAACACCCAAAAGTGCTAAAATTACAAGCCGGGAATAGTCTTAAAAATCTCTAGGTCAGTATTCCTCCAGACCTATTGTATCCCAAAAACAGGACAGAGCTGTTATAAATAGGTAAAAGATCAATGTAATTAAATATTAAAGAGAATATAAAATTAGAAATAAATGTAACGTAATTCTCTTTAATGAAATCCGCTTCATTTGCTGCATCACAAGAAATCCACAGGAAGAAATAAAATGAAACTTTTACGATTTGTGGTTTTATTACTTCGGAAACTGTTTCTCACAGAGATCCAGCGCAAAAGTAATTATAACGTAAGAATAGAATGGTTGTTGTACCTAAATAAAATAATAAGAAGAGTTTGGGGTAGGACACGAGGAACGTAGATGAACTATGTGTATACTGATAATATACTAAATATATGCTGATATTATACTAAATTAGTAATTAATAAATATATCTATTAAACCAATAGATAAGTACTGGCTATGGAAACATTTACAAATGTGAGATTTTAGATAAATAACAAAAGTGAGATTTTATGCCTAATATCATAACCTCATCATCAATCCTTGCTATATTTGGGAGGTCATTCCGTTATAAAGATATAGACCTATTTCTGTTTACTATGGTATACGTAAAATGAGTAAGGGCTTTTCCTTGTTAAGGGTAAAGTTCTGCAAGTATAAAATTAAATGTTAAATTTGCTAAACTACAAACTTACTAATCGGTACTAATCTAGTGTTATCTCTGGAGACCATCGTTTCTCTTTCAAAGCGTTAGTTTCTTTTCAAACGATGCTTTTCATAACGCAGCAGCAGTATTTAAACGCGCGGGCAATTTAACGATTTAAAAGTAGCGTGGCGTGCTGCGAGCGGAGATTAATGGCGGCGATATAATATTGTCAAATCATCCCACTTTCTTATAAATATTTACTAATTGTGCACCGGCCGGACGAAGTGGATCGATAGTTATCTCATCTTCAACCATTATACAAAAGCTGTGGCTGTTGTCGGTAATCCATACTTATTTTTATTGCGTCACCTACCGCGCGCTGAGCGTGAGTTCAACTTCCCTTCTAATATTACAATTACAATGTTGGTAGTAATTTAATTGCCTTTCCCTGTTTAGTTTATGTTAACGTTTACATATTTTATGGTTTTGTCTGGTTTATGGTATATTATTATAAGTTTGAATGCGATCGTATTTTGTTTTTGATACTTGTTTCAAGTAAAAGACACGACACATTTTAACATTACATACAGCGGTAGTTTACAAAAGGTTAATGGTTATAAGTCCTACCATAATGCATGTGTCGTGTGAAATTTAAATTTATAATTTTAGGAAGATTATCAGCTGTAAATCGATGTTACAGTGGAGTTACAGTGATTTGTGAACCAAATTCCCACCCTGATCTTATTGCGTTTATGTTAAGAGTCGTAACTCGTCGTTTTGTTAATTTGATGTTAATTCATAGAAGGGATCAATTAAGTAGTAGTAGTTAAGCTTGGGGCACCATTTACATATTATATATATATTATTTTATTTAATACTGTGTTGTTAATCCTTTCCTAAATCCGAAATTCAATGTTGATCTTCCTATTTCACACACAAAACTCTATTTCCAATCGATGTCGTGACGATCGGAGAAATTCATGGTTTTAAAATTTCATTAAATGCTCACTGCGCTTGATCGCTTTTTGCAATATGGTACTTTATGTAGCATTTTCAAGTCCTTGAGACTATTGAAATATTGTAATTATATGATTATATTGGTATTTGATTGGTCTAATAATATAAATTAAATATGATAATACGAAAATAATCGAGTAATCGGCTAATCTAATTTTAAAGGTTACACATGCGTTGATAGTAAAAGGGTCGCAGGCAAAGATTTCAAACTAGTAAAATAATTTATTTATTGACAAACAAAACGTCTGTATATCACAACTGTCATTACTAAACTTTGGAGTAGCCATATGGTCATATAATATTGTTATTAAAATCACGACTTTACTTAAATACTAATTAGTATTTTTGTAAGTGTCGCGCGTGGTTAATCCATTTTTAATTTCCAATTTATACTATTCCTAATATCTTTGCTGTTATGATTATGTTTCCTTATAAATATACACACAATTTTAGACTACATTTGATGAGTTTTAAAATCAATCGTAAGTAAAATACAACCTATGATGCGCAGTAAGCAATGAATATAGGCGTTTCTCTTCAAATAACGTCCAATGAATTCCTGTACAGCGTAGTCGGAAACAGCTTTCCCTGTATACATCTATGCCTGATCTTTGTTCCCGATAAGTTAATTATCGTATAAGGAATGCCTCTAATGGTTTGAGCTAATTGTCTGTCCGTTCATCAGTCATCAATGAATCAGATCTCACAGAGGTCGTGAGGCGGTCGGCTTGTGCTCCGAAGTAGCGCATTAATCTTTAATGCTTTGTATTATAGTAAATAGGTGGGTGCTATCGATTAATATAAACAAATGTAACAACGATGGCTTGTACGTAATATCTTTGTTAAGGCAGTGTGTTCTGTATAGAAAAAGAAGAAAATAATGTTTATCATGTAATGTACGCCAGAAGGCACCTAACTTCATAGGCTGTATGCAGCCTGATGGTAAAAGACATTAAAATAAGCAATGTTACGATATTCCTTTTTCATCCAATCCCCGTCCCATCTCTTCCTCCCCTTCTTCCCATTACCCTTATTTGGTGTGTTTTAGTGTAAAATATATGGAATTAGTTGAAGTTGGAGCACTGAGAGGACGATTAAAAATGGAATCCGTGAGGTATCTTTGTATGAAAACTGTGCTATTTAGTTTATTTCATATTTATCCTGGGAACAAAAATGAACAACACATTTCTATTAAAATAGCAAGTATAAGCATAGTGAGCATTGAACATTGATTGCCACATCCTCCGACACCCGAGCCGCCATCCGCTGCGCCAGTAATTATAGGCTGGAGGAAATTGTACGCGTTAATGGCCTGCGTCTCTACATCCCATGGAAAATGACATGAAAACCACTTTTTTGTAATCACAATTAATGGACTTTGGCCCTAAAGGACAGACAGACTGAGTAGGTTTATGCTAGACGTATCGTCTTTAAATGTGTACCAACTTTCTATCACATAATAAGTATACAACAAACAATATACATGTATGTAAGTACGAGTTATAAAGGGCTTTTATTGCGCAAATGTCATATCATAGTCTCATGTAAACGAATCACTTTTACCAGTTTCCCAACATAACAAATTAATTGCGAAACTGGCGCGAGTGTACACTTCCGTGCATTGCGCCCTAGTTACATGAAGTATCAATTATAACAAAAATTATGACATACACACATGTATGTATAATACCTATTAGTATCACGCAGTATCAGTAGGGTCTTCCACAAAAATTTTCTTTTACATCTCTTATGAAAGGAATGCAGTAACATCAACTAATGGCCAATGATAGTTTTCTTGGAATGCTTTTTGCTAGATGAAGTAGTTTAGCCAGTTTTATAGCCGAGCATGACCTAGTATTTCGACAAAAACTATGACCAGACCAAAACAGATCCGGCAGTAGCAGTAATTGTGGTTTAGGCGTTTAAACTTCTGCGTTTCGTCTGATTATTGAGGTACCAGAGGCCCTGTCTCAATGTTCTTTTCCTTATCAACGTTCTCGATTTTTCTACAAACGCTGTGGTATCCTAAGAACAGCTTATGATTTTCAAAAAGTTCATAAGTAGATACAGACATATCAAATGAATCGTTTGCTCGTTTGACGCCCTAAAAAAAAGTAAATCTATAATATATTAATAATATTATCAATTCATTAACCCTCTCTATAGGACGTAAGTGTAGCCGTTTAATTATTTAGTTAAATAAATGAATTTGAATTTGGAGCCAAATTGTTTTTAATTGTTGAGATCAATGAAGAAATTAAAAGTTAATATAGCAAAATAGTTACAAGTTATACGTTATATTGTGCATATTAAGACACATAACAATACAAATACTATAAAGTTGTTATTTGTGAATTTCCACTTTCTTTCGATAATAATCCGAGTCGAACGGTCGTAGAGATTCGGATCTCTATTATTGGCTCCACAAACTCGAAGATTATTTTCACTTAATCCATTTAGATAAGATCGGATGTAACTAAACGCTTAATCTTTTTCTAAAAGACCATTAATAAATTCAGCAGATGACCGTTACGCGGAAGAGTCAAATATTGTTATTAAACGTCAATTCATATTGCCACGGCCGACGTGACCTTTTATTAACCAAAAATAACAACCGTTGTAATCGTTGTTCATAAATTACTTTGGATATTTTCACTGTACGTTAATGTTTTGTACAATAAAACCAGTGGTCTTATTGTACAAAGTTCTGTCCAGCGTGATTTGTTTTGAAATCTGAGTAGTTGAAAAACCTACTAATAAGCGGCAGGTTTGTCTCTAAGTATTTTCTCTGGCTTGTGCTATTGAATTATTGAGGTAAGTAAAAGAGGAAACACCAACATTTAATTTTCTTCAATCGATGTTCTGTTAAAAACATATTCAGATGATAAAGGTTCCACGCAGTAGTGTCGGTTTAAAAAAAATGATGCTGCTAGTTTTACTTCTACATGACTTAATTTGTAAATGTATAATCTGGTGATTGTCTAGCTATCCGCAATTCTCACATCTATTCTATTCTATATCTATTCATATAATAAAATCGTAACAGACTGGTGTTTGTGCGCGCTAATCTCAGAAACGGCTTAACCGATCTGGTTTTCACCAATGTATTGTAATTAGCTCCAAATGTAAGAGTTACTGTTTGTTTTATCTAAATCAGGGCATAAATAAAAAAGTTATATCAATTTAAAGCGTTACGTTAAAAATGTCTTCAGAAAAAATGCTGTAAAATAACTTTAGTTGATTGGGATGAACATTAAGGTTACTATATTATGATATTATATAAAATGGTGATGGTTCAAAGATAATACGAAGTTAAAAATAGACATTTTGAAATCGCTAATGTAACTTGTCCTTCAATCAATATTGTCTAATGGGCTGATCATGGTTCTACTTAGGCTGGACGCTTCGGTTGTACGGGATTGCGTGTTTATTACAAAGGGGGTGAAAAAATTAACTTTTATTTTTACAATGTTGCTGCGTTAGGTCGTTAGATAGCATAAAATAATAAAAAAATAGGATTTGGTAGATTTAAAAATTAAAATTGACATCTGTTATCAGGATTTTCAAAATGTGTTCTTTTTTACTCCTCAAAAATAATAATGGACTATCTTAATCTTTTAAGAAGTCTGTCACATATTGGGTAAAAAAAAAATACAGTCTCACTAAAAGTATGTGGCGATTTAAGTAAAATTTGATTAGTTATTTAATCAACTTTACATTAACGCAACATATGAACCGTCACTTTGCTCTAAAAGGTCAAATATCGAGTCCATATTTTTTAAGGGCGTCCTAAGATTTTAGGTGGCATTTTGGTAGTGATTAAACTGAAACTTAAATTTCTTTACTCCTTAAATCAAGATAACTGTCTCTTTTTTGTTATGCGCTTTGTTAGGTTGCATTTGTGTTTTTTTCTAGCAATAACATGGTGACTTATTTTTTTATTAGGTTAGGTAATACTTAATTAAAAAATACTGAATATATTAGTTATTTTTCTTTCTTTGTAATCCCTACTAATATTATAAATACGAAAGTAGCTCTGTATGTCGGTTATGCTTTTACGCCTAAATCACTACACCGAATTTGAGGAAATTTGGTAAAACGATAGATTTGGCACAGAGATCGATTATAGTCTGGAACATCACTTAGCCACTTATCCTGGAAAAATGTGCGGTTTCCGCGGAGCGTTATTCATGCAGATATATATATATATATATA
>DWLR01003634.1:0-13214 GCA_018246295.1 Papilio alexanor hazarajatica
AGAAATCTCCATATTTCTTCTAAACTTTACTCCTTGTAGTTCAGTTGCGCAATGATCGAGTGATTGATTCACGCTCTGTTTATATACTGTAGAAAACAGTGACGGGTTTATTAGTTGCCAACCTGATATAATTCAATTTTAGATTAATCGTTGTTTTGTTTGTCAATATATTTTACATGGAATTTGAAAAGTTACGAATAAACTAGTTATCGTTTATTCTGCAGTTCGTTACGTTTTAAAGCCACCAATTAGTTTGAATAGCAACTAAAGTAAATTAGATATCTACGGTAAAGTTATGCGTAAAAACGTTTCGATGCCATCCGAGATACTCTTGCTAACTAGTAATGCTAAAATAAGTAAAACAATCTAAATGCAGACCATAAACGGACTTTAACCTTACGATATCGCATTCTAAAAGCGCGCGTTACAAGCGATCGTGAGCGTGCGTTGAATTCTTTGCCACTTACAGCGAACAAGCATTTCGAAACGCCACTTATTTACATATTGCCGCATCGATTTTTGTTATTTCGACGGCTTAGAGTATTAGTTCGCATGTTTTAATGTCAATTATTTCGATTGTCCTTTGGGATTCGGCCAATGAACATAAAGATTGAACAAAACCTGACCAATAGCGTAATAAAGCAGTAGCGATTTCTGACTGCAGAGCTTTAATACTTTATTCCATTAGTTATGCTATCTCGTACGGCAGCCTATTGAGACTGTCGGGCACCGTCCGCTCCCTGCATACCGATATTTGCATATCTCTTGCCCAGCTCCATTGATTAGAATAATTCAGTAAACGTAAGATACAACCTAGCATGTTTTGCTTACAAATGATGATATTGTGTGAGTGTAAAACAACTGCTCGGATCATACATAGCAAACAAAAGATTGAACATGTAATTAAAACAAAAAGTAAAATACTAGTCAGGAATTCTAATACAAAAGAAAAATGAAATATGCCCTTATCAAGCTCATGTCACGCGGGAATTCAGAGATTACAGATTTACCAGATTTTGATACATCTCTTTAGCATTTGCCAAATCCATATACGTTTGCATTTATATGTGGTACGAAAGCTATGGGCACTTTTTTATTGCAGTTTCTTTTTTATGCCACTAGTTTGGATGACATAAGTTGTTTTGGAATAACATTGCACTGGTATGAAAATTTTTGGTCGTTTCTCTTTATTCAACTTTATAATTTTACCATTTTTTATTATCAAAATTACACACAGTTACACATTTATAAAATCATTCCCTAAACGGGAAAAGTAAAAGTAAGGGTGTCATTAAACATGACACCCTTACTTTTAATTATACACATATTTCTAAACCTGTCATTTTTAATGATGACTAAATTTAAATTTGCGTTAATTTGTGTTTGGCACGTCTAATTATGTAGATTTGTTATTAAGTGTGTAATAAAATTTTATAATAATCATTAAACATATAAGTTACAGCGGGAAGGGTCGATAATATTGAGAACAGCGATCATGCGAAAAGGAAATAAGATTAGCAAATCTCCATATAAATTTTGAATTCGATTGAGGTGAGGCAATCGTTCGAATGGCAATGATAGATTAAACTTATAATCGTTTGCATCGATATTGGTTCGTAACGTGATGTTGAATTTTAATAATTATAGAGGATGCAGATCTTTCACAATGCGACCGATCCGGTCGTTGTGCTACAAAGGCGGTTGAATATGTTTTAGAGTAAGACGCCGGATGTCGACCGGCTGACCGAGAAAGTATCCGACAACATTCGCGTCTTATACTTGTACTCACTAGTTCGAATCCTACATATGAAACGGAAACTAATTAGAAATAGAAAGCCGATCGAGTTGTTGAGCAAAGCATTTATGATATTCTCACTCTTAGTTGATTGAGTAGCTCAAAGTGTACGAGCATGCTCGAGACAAAACATTCAAGTTTTTATGGCTATTTTTTTCTTATTTACTTCAAATACAGTAATGTACAAATCTTTGCCATTGAAATAAAGTCTTGTTTTTAATGTTAAGAACACTTCGCAATATTTTTGAGATAGTTTTAGGTAGAAATAAATTTGGTCGCATGTGTATGGATTTACTACTTTTTACTATTATTTTAAAAAAATAAACTTAATTGACAACTTAATTGAAAATAAATTAATTGACATTACTTGAGTGGCATTAAATAACGTGTGTTTATTCCTGCTCGTTTTAATCCGCTTGTGTTTCCTTCTTGTACCAATCACACGTTGCGTGCTCATTCCTTGTCTCGCAAGATTATAGTGCGTTAGCTTCTATTCATGATGTCTTAACCAGGATATGTGAATGAAAGTGCACTATTGCAGTCAATCCATTCAGTGAACGTGTTTATGAGAGCGGCAGTGTACTCGGAAGTTGTTGAGCATTGTTTGTCGATAAAGCGGACATCCGTACAGGCGTATTAAAGTGATTTTTTCAATCAATATGTGTCATCAAGTTAGAAAAGTAATACAAAACATTTATTATTACATTACTTTAACAAGTTTTAACATCTATTAAGGATTGCCTAGTGGTAAAAATTGGAAAGAGATTCTTTATGTTTTGTCTAACT
This sequence comes from Papilio alexanor hazarajatica, assembly GCA_018246295.1. NCBI lineage: Eukaryota > Metazoa > Arthropoda > Insecta > Lepidoptera > Papilionidae > Papilio > Papilio alexanor. The sequence continues at coordinate 2,582 of DWLR01003634.1, forward strand.
ACCACCTACTAAAATATCGTTAAACATTTTATAAATAAAATTAGTTTTAAATGCATTAGTATCCAGAATATACATTACATTTTATTATGCAGAAACGTCGAGTCAAAAAGGATTTGTATGTATGTTAAAGCAGACATTAAATGTATACAAAATCATCCAACAACTTCGATGTGATTTTTTTTCGGTTTACTGCCAAAAACAGCGTGTAGAAAAGCTGGCGGTGAATACGAATGAAGTTCGATTTATTGTGTCTGCAGAGGACAATATTAATTTATCGTGTACGGCAAAAAGGCGCGCGTCTCTGAAAATGGCTGTCGCCGCAAGATGGCGCGCGCGTTTCCCACGCGCACTGGGAACCGACGCCATGACGCTAACACATGTGCGTGAAAACTCGGGGTATCGCTTTTGTATATTTTTTTTGTCAATTTAATTATAAATTTCATAACTAGCACAAATAAACCACACAATCAATAAATAAACAAGAAATTTCTTGAGTTTTTTTTCAACGGTTCACATGTGTTGCTCTAAATACATATTGAAGTAGGTTCAAAATGATTTTTCAAAATTGGTTTTAACCTTTTTAAACGACTTCAAAAAAGAAGGAGGTTCACAATTCACTTGTATTTTTTATGTTTGTTACCTCAGAAATTCGATAATCATGAATCGATATAAATTAATTAACGTTTAATTTTGAATGGCTCTGAATCTTGAGTTGGGGAAGATATAAATGACATATTGGTAGATTTAAAAGAAGCCCTTTTTGGATTAAGTGGATTTGTAATAGGACGTACCGTGGCTATAAATAAATTAATGACGTATTAATAAAATTGTATAAATTTTAAGCTGATTTTGTTTTTGTTTAAAAATAAAAAAATATATTACCAAGACGAATTATAGTAAAAATAATGAGTAACTAAAATTATGAAGGACCTGTGAGGTACATACATATATATACATAATACGGATATCCATTTGGCACGATCCTGACACACCAAACTCACTTTTACATTTAGACGAGTACATCTATACGTAGACATTCTCATCGGTGGCACTTTTAGTACGTGGTATGTTAAAAAAATGTCCATATAAGTTCTTCCCTAACAACCCTGCAGCTTACTATTGGCCATGAATTTGTATTGATTAATTTCTTCATTTTTCCTTTCAACATTTCAAATTGATGAAACATTTTTTTAAAGAAAATAAAACGATTATTTTTCCGCACAATTGAATTAAATCTAAAAGGAGTTTACTACGTAAGAGTGTTAACAAAATACTAGTTCACAAAATGTATGTAATAATATCGTCTACGTTGCAATGTTTGCTGCAATGTGTACTTCCGGGCATCGAACTGACGTCGTTACAGGTATCCCGCGGCAACCTGTTTTTGATCGAGCAAGATCCTGGCAAATGGAATATTGATCGACATTCTGCGTGAGACATAATATGTATAAAGATATTTAACAGCGCTTTACTAGCTTAGTATTTAAATAGTAAGCTAGTAAAGTGTTGTTATAGTTCAGTATATAAAAAAAAACTTAATTAAATTATATAAATTAAATTAAATAATCATAACTAGTTGCCACATATATTTTACTAAATAAAATAGCAACACGAAATGTTTATTTTATTTAAGGCTCAACCAAAATGGTTTGGCCCTTAACACGAGAAGCGGATATAATCTGTATAAAAAATCTTTTTCTCAGGCAATTGAAAGCACGACACGACGTGGTAGTTTCGAAAAACTTACCAACACGTGGCTACCCGCATATGGCGTAAGTTCGGTGACTTAATAACACGCATCTGTGTTTCTTAGTCCTAGTGATGTACCACGGATTAAGAAGAGGAATCTTATGAGTTTGCTGTAAAAGAATTGATCAAAGTTAACGTTTTTGAGTACAATAACATTAACGGTATAGTTCGTGGACTGCTTAATATAACTAGTAAGTATTCCACAAAATGGCAGTGCGAAAAGTAGCAATAGTTATTGCAATCGACTAAAGCAATTGTGTAGCAAAATGTACTTAGTTTCATCATTCGGAAGAACACTCGTTTAAAGTCTTTAAGAACTTATTGTCTCGCATCATTTACTTCAAGATATTTAATATGGTAGTCCTTTTTGTTCGACTGACAAAAGTGTTATGTTTTTCCAGAGTATTTATGTATGTATGAATTATGTCCTTTCCATCGTGAATCTTATCCTAGAATCTAACCGGCTAGTTCTATGTCATACAAAAATACATACATAATAAATACATAACAAATAAATACATATAAAAATACTTCATGACAAAGTAATGTATTGTGTTTTTATACCTGTTATGGCCTCTTAAAACTTATCTTATACAGCAAATTGTGTTACTTTTACGTAAAATTATGGAATCATTCGTTTAGTAAATAAAAAAGAGACCACGAAATCCGTACAACACTAACGTATGCAAGAAAGCTACGAGAGTAAAGACTTTAATACGTATAATTTAAATAGACCCCTCAAGTTCAACTTCATTGCAGAAGATGAGACTTTTTTCATTGGTCGTCTTTTAATCTTAGGGTCGCAGCCAATTGACCTGATGCAGCTGCTGGCCGAATCGACATACGTTCTTACATTTAATTGCTCGTATTTTGGCATTTAATTCATTTAAATATCTTTCATTTATCTTATACTCAGTCACGGTTTAGATTTCTAAACCTAAAAAAGAAACCTAGAAAAATCCAAAAAAAAATTAAAATTGAAAGTGTAAAAAAAAATATGAAATGTTAACTTGATTTTATATAAAAGATACATATGCATAGATTCCATTACATATTACAAATACCTCATATATATTATAAGCGTAAATAATCAAATGAATAGGGTTGCCAAAACACTTGATTGATTGACTGACCGTATGGCGCAGTGGTAAGATACTTGCCTCTCACGCCGCAAGGTCGTGGTTCGATTCCCACCCAGGACAAACATTTGGGGGCATGAACATGTCTATTTGTCTTATGTCTAGGTGTAATTATCTATACACGTATGTATTTACAAAAGAAAAATATTAATATAATATATGTATTATATCAGTTATCTGGTTTCCATACCATAAACACTGCTTAGTTTGGGATCAGATGGCCGCGTGTGAATAATGTCCCAGAATATTATTATTATTATATTATTGATATCAAAACTATTTACTTTGATGTTACAATGTATGTATTAGTTTCATCGACACTCGGTATGTCTCCAGGCACACGCAAAAACATTACCACCTTTAAATTAGATGCGTTCTTTTAGCTAGAATGGTTGTGCTTGCGAGACATTTGTCTTCTTTCTTAAGTTATTTATTGTAGATGTGGTGTACGGTTATTTCACTCACATTCACTATAGGTGCGAATGTGAGCGAAATAAAGAGTGTAGGTGCGCGTTCATCCTGTGAAATTTCTGACTCGGAGTGTGCGAAACCAGAAATTTTACACCCGTCTTTTTTCTTTAACGCACCTACTGAAGTACAACTTCAAAATGTTATTTAACAGAGTTTAGGTATTATATGTTCGCACTGATTTGGACATTGATTGATAAAATGAGTAAGAGGTTGTGATGGAATGCGATTGCTTCTCCAGAGCTATAAAAACGTGACAACTCTTGAAATTACTCTTATACGTTTATACGTTTTGTAATTTATTTTTTGTTGCGGCAACAAAAGACGATGGCGTACGAGATGAAAAATGTATATTTCGGGCCTTTTAATTTTTTTATCTATGACGCTTGCATTAACTATGCTACGGTATTAGTTGATTGTGTGATCCGAAGTGAAAATTTTGTCCAGCATGTCATAAAATAACATTGAATTGAAGAAGTTTAAAGTGAATATGAAAATTGATTTTATTTATATTAATTAAATTCAAACATGTATGTGTTTGTAATGGGAACCAGATGAGAGTATAAGAATGTACGCCGAACGAAAAACACTATTAATATAAAATAGTGTGACGGAAATCGACCTTTGTGAAGAGACAAAAGAGGTTTAATAACATTTAAAAAGAAATCGTATGTGACTGTGTATTGTAATATGTCATACCGATTATATATATTAGGAAACTGAATACACCAAAGGTAAATCTTACAATCTCGAAAGAGGGTTCTTAGCCCTTGCTCTCATCAGTCTATACCACAAGAGAGTTATTTCATATTTGCCACTGCGGATACTTACAAATGACGTACCCTTGGCTATATAAAAAAGGTGTCGATGATCTTTAAAATTCTATAGTTCCTTAAAATTCAGGTTTAAGTTCGACCTTGCCATAGTTATATAAATAATAGTGGTAGATTCCGCAACAACAACATCTATTGCACGAATCGGCCTGTTCGACTGGTGACATACCAAGACCTCACAAAAGACAGACGTGAAGTAGAAGTATTCTGCTTTTCTTCTGATGAGTGAGTGGGCAAGGCCAGGGGCCTTAATTCTAGTCCTCTTCCATTTCCAGTCGTTTTATTACAAGGAAATGTTGGGAAGGGGAAGATGATTTCATGGGAGAGGGGTTAGATTGGAAAAGGATTCTCCTCTGTTCATTAAAGGTAGGCAACGCACCTACAACACATTAGCTTGTAGCAGATATCTGTGGGTGGTGGCCACTTCATATCAGGTGCACGCTTGCTCGTTTATCATCTTCTGTATAATATTTTGAATATGACTATTCAAAATATTCGAGTAACATCAAAGTAATTTAAATTATTAGAAATTAGTACGAATTTCATCGTGGTAAAACCAACCAATCAAAAGAACTAACTAATTATAGAAGCGCCATTAACCTGTTCTTAGTCGAGCTGTAACGTGTAGTTCGCTAAGTATTTTTCTTTAGGGTATTTAAACAAAATACTGGATGTAAGTGCATTAAACTAGACTTAAACGATGTTATTACGAGGGATCGGTGCAAACGGCAATGTGTCAATGTTTTTGAATCATCATCCTCTCAATTGAAGACACTCATGACGACGCGATGTCACCAATTTGCGTTCGAGTGTTCATCTTCATTTAATTTCTCTACTTATTGGTATAATTTGACCTCCATTGTAGTGAAGAGACGGAGTTTCGATTGATGACTCATGTTAATATTAAATCAAATGATTTGGGAGTACATTTTTAAAAGTATCAAAATATAATAGTTTTTGTTTTGATACTTTTAAAAAAATGTACTATAAATGGGGTTAGTACCCCAAATTAAACGTACAAAGTATAACGTTTGTAGTATACTACTCTTAATTACACGTTCTATTAAATTAAAATGAACGCGAAATAGTTGAATAAGTTACAAAAATAGTTAAACCTGTGAGGCCATCTCATGGGGACGCGAGCGAGCGTGACGACGCAGTGCCGCGTGCGAATCGTGGTTGATTATTTTATAATACTTTTTATCTGACCGGCATTTTTTATTCGACTGTTCTGGAGGTTAATTTACAACGGTTCGTCGTAACAGCAACACGCACGGTAAAACTAACTATTCTACCATTGACACAGAATTTTAAAATTAAAAGCATATTGTTAATTATTATTGCAATAAAAACTGATCCATGAATTATCAATCAATATATATAAAATCAATTTAAATGAAGATATATGTTTGATAGATATTATTTATATTTACGTAATATTTAAACACACATTTTAACACATGGAATTCTTTCTATGTATTCCTACTATGTATATTATTTCAATGTATTTCTGCATTTTGTTTAAATTAGTCCAAATTAAATATCTGAAAGTTGAAAAGTCAAAATGTAAGTGGATTTTAAAGTAATCTAATATATAATTTTTAACAATATGAAATGCTTTGTCAATTTGCTGTAACATTTGTTTATGTAGATAAAATATCAATTTGGGAATGATATAATTAAAAATAGGAATAACAATAAACAGTAAAATAGAAGATTCTTATGATAGTTGTATTATGCTTTATGGTTGAACTTTTTGACAGAAGGCACTCCTAACCGAGGCATCTTATAGTCTCGGTTATCGACATTATTTGTACTTCTATTTATTTTGTATAAAATCTAATGTATGAATAAATAGACATGACTTTTTATAAGTTATATTGAGATTGAAAATTGTACTGTCAAAGACGTATGATTTCTTCTTATATAGTGTTCTATAGTTTTTATTAATATTTTATTATAACATAGAGGAATAAATGAAAAGCATACGTACGTCTTACTTGACTTTTTGTTCATTTGTATCATTATTTCTTAATTCATAAACAATATGTTCGAGCAACAAAAACCAATAAAAAACATAATGTTGAACGACTACTACCAAAAAGTAATTAAAAATCTATGTTAATATTAAGATTGAAAGACACTTTATTTTCAAGCAAAAACGAGCTAGCTATTCACAAGGTCTTAACGGCTAGACGTTAAACCGTATTGCTGTCTTTGAAAAATTAAGAGAAACATGAAAATTTGTCATGGTGTGACCGCGGCCTTATTGTTTATTCTTTTAAATCATTAACCTAATCCTTAACACGAGAGCGTGAATGTCCTTCTGTTCAGACTAATAAAAAAGAAACAAAAAGAAATATAAATCATACCAGGATTCTTGACATTTAATATTTTTGTAAACTTCCAAGCAAAAGGTATATATGTTACGTAACGTATATTTAATATATGTTACGTAATTATGTGTATTTCAAATTCTTCTTCGAAATGATACGTTATTGTAATCCGTGGTTAAAAATAGGTTTAATCATGAACTAAGCACTGAAAAGCTCTAGAATGCATTAACAGATTTTTTTAACCTCTCCGACTTTTGCTTGTGCTAGGAAGTGATTCGATGCGATTCGAATGCCAGATTCGAACCCATGACCTTGTGTTTCGTAGTACCCTTTGCCATTAGGTTGGCGCTTATGTTGGGATTATTGGATATACAGCACAAAGTGATTCAGTATCGAGGCTCATGGGTAGGAGACGCGTTACACTCGGCTGATCGTCACGGGCTGATGAACGGCACCCTTCTCTGCGCCTTCGGGAACGCTCGGCAATCTTCGGGTCTTCGGGCTTCGGTTCCCAAATCCCAATTAGTTAGGTGCGCAATGACTCAACTTGTTAAGATCTATGTGTAAAATGTTATCACGTGACCGATACTGTAATTGGCCTACGTACACGTAATTCGTTAATGTTAAAATTCTTGTATGATAAGGCGGCACCAGATGCGTTGATGTATGTACCAACGCGTGACAACATTATGTGTGTCATCACGATCTGTTGAAACAATCAACTAACGATTAAATAAATTGATGAAACACGTCAACACACTTACGCTTGTGTTTTGAATTGAACACATTTTTTTTTAAATAATAATATGTGGAGACATATTTGTGACCACACATAATTATATTTACTAATTATTATCTAACTTTGTTTGTGACCATACGAACATTAGTAAAATGGAAGTCTTAGATCTTTATATATTTTAGTTATATTTATGTAGCTTATATCAGCATTTATTTCTTGTCTACTACGTTTGTAATTTCGAATCAGCTTGACATTTATTATTAACAAATTACCTACAAAAAGATACGAAGACTGTTGTCAGCATCCATTTTACACAGCGGTATTTTTATTAATTATCAATAACATAATTGGTGAACATAATTAGTGTATTGACAAAACATAAATATGTCAATTTTTACACATTTAAAGTCTGGTTTGTAACCCAGAGTCTTCTATTATAAAGAAGGCCGAAATACGACCACTCAAATATCACGACTTGGTATTCGACCGGTAATAACATTATTGTGAGTAATATATACCACCTAGTTCATACTATTATGTACGTAAAATTCTTATTAAAACTGTATACAACTTTAGCATCTTATGTTTCTTTGGTATAATTACACTAAAACTTATGTCGCCTGGTTTATAATAAAAAAAAATATTAAAAATGTAACGATAAAAACTTGTAATAAGGAGAATCATGTTCGTGCCATCTGCTTCCCATATAAAGGCTATATTTTGTCCACATTGTTCTCTAGCCACAATATGGTAAGTACGTGAAACAATGTAGCTTCTATATATGTGTGCATTTATTTTATACCGATTACGCACACGCAACCGTAACACAAATGTATTCGACATACGTTCGGTTACGACTTTGTTTTAAATGAGCATAATGGAAGGCAACTTTAGTTTGTGTCAAATAAACTAACACATTAGTAAATTTTTTGCTCGTGGCTGTAATTTTTTTTAACATCAATAATGTCTTAAATATATTAACCCAACAAAAGAACTCCTTAAACGTATGTTTTGATAAATTATTAAAATATAGTATTAAAAGTCTATTTACAATTTATTATAGGGCTGCGATGTCCTTTGAACAGCTAGTAGAAAATAAAGAATGCAATAATGTATAACACTCTTAAGTTGTTGCCGAAACCATAAAATGTTTTAATATTTTACTAATGCTTTTGTTTTCAGTTATATTCTGTGAACTGTTTGTATATATTTTAACAGATAATTTTAATAAATATAAAACTTTTGTTAATAACAAGTACGGTGTATTAATAAAATGTGCTTAAAACATGTCACATATTTGTGAAACGGCACATGTGTTCCTTGTGTGGTTCAACGACTAAGTCTAAGTGAGACCTAGGGTGTTACTTGATCGGAGAGGTTATTTTAAATATTACGGAATTAGTCCACCTCAGCCTATGATCGTCCACTACTGGACATAGGTTTCTCCCCTTGATCGCATTATTGGATCGCAGTATGTTCCACCGTACTAAGAAAAGGACGCTGCTGCCCGACCTCCGGTGGTTATGAACACACAGATGTTTGTACTGTCTGGGAATCATATCATTTTCTTGTCCATTTTCCCACGTTTAAGTGGGGTCGGCACAACACTTTTGCTTCTTCCACGCACTTCTCAGTCAGTCAGTAGTCTTGCTTACTTTTGTCTCAGTCTTGCTCATGTCACCTTTCATGCAGTTTTCCCCTTTAGTTTAATGGGAAAGCGTAAGCATGCTAGGCCTGTTAACACGTAACACCCATATTTCTTCAATTCATATCGAATAAAGAAGAGTGTTTCATTTGGCAATAGCAAAATGATAAACCTATCATAATTCTTCAATATCTTTTTAAATAATAATTTATCTCTGCCTATCTCACATATAATTTTACATACAGTGGTGATTATTTACACGTTATTTCGACATCGTTTTAATACTACGCCTCTAGTTTCTTAGAAAACATGAAACTTAATGACATTTGACGTTGGTATGTAACTCGTGCAGAATTTTAATAGTGCTGATCAATAGTGGACTGGTTCACAGCGTACTTTATTACGTTCGATGTTATGTGATCACTGGATGCCATTAATTTAAGCTGATCTCTTTTCTGTTTAGAAGTTTTGTTAGTTGCATAAAATAGGAAGTATACTGTGAACAAACGAATTGAGAGAGTGGATTAACCTTTTACGCATTCCAATGATTATTACATAAACGCTGTCTGACACAATATTTGAACTGTTAAACGTTTAATTGCTCACAATAGTAGGTACTCGTTGTACGTGCAATTGCAAACATTTTAGATTCGTAGTATTTACGAGTATCTATCTAGTCCATAATTTAAATGACAAAGCACCATTAGAACATTTTCGGATAAATTCATATTTTATAACGGATAATTCGAATCGACGGATGTAAAAAGACAACAAATTTACGTTGCCATAGGAATTATTGGTGAAAATTCAATTTAAGTATGCCTTTATACTGATAATACCGATAAGATATTATACTGATAACTTGTACTGACAAGTAAAGATTTTGATGTAAAATTTTTAAGTGCCGCGTTTGGCCATTAATACCGAAATGTAAGCTTGCTAATTTGGATAAAAGAAGTAGTTGTACAGAAGTTAGAAATTACAAGTTGCTTGATTTTATAAGATGGGTGGAAAACAATGTTCGGTAATAATTCCACCTGCGTGTTCATTTTTTTTTATTATGATCATAGGCATTTTGCCGTTTGTTGAAACAGGAAGCATTAATCCAAACAGTATGTTTTTTTTATCATTTTTCTTTAATTTTAGGCATTTAAGGAACATGGTAGTATTTCTACATTACTATTTGGAAATAAAAATAATCACAATCCAAATACAAACATCCTTGCAATGAAGACGTCCACTATGAGAAAAAATGTGATGTTTATTTGCCACATAGCACCAAACAAACAATTACATCCTGTGCTGAACTGAGAGAGCCGACAATTAAAGAAGTTTCTTTGTAATAATGAACGACGAATATTACAAGGTATCTGAACGCTTCAGCAAAGCGACACAGATCGCCCTCGTAATAGTTTAATTGATATGACCATGGGAACGCGGCGCTAACTCGACGTAACTTACGAACTGCTGGCATTGTATAGCTCACCAGCAATACCCCTTTTAAATCAACTAATTGCATAAACTATTAATGCAATATTAGTCCTTTATATATACAGGTCCATGAACCACCACAAAGATCTTTTCCTTACCCCCTCTCAATCCACTGGACTCTCACAACCTTGATCTGATCAACTAATTTTATCTAGCTTCTTGATATCCTCGAAGTTCTCCCGTGGCGTAACATCGTTAATAGTATATGTGTGTGTATATATATATATATATAT
>DWLR01003635.1:0-13212 GCA_018246295.1 Papilio alexanor hazarajatica
CGATCTCATTTTTCTATCAATGTAAACTACAATATGCAGTCTATGTTATGCAACATGTACATTTAAACATATAAAGACCCTTCGTTCGATTAGTTCCAAAATTGAGGTCATAACATGTTTTTATGTCAGTTTCCGGCAGTGCGCAGTTAGGACGATGTCCATTTAAGAACCTGCACATGTCGAACGCATCCATCGAAGTCGTAGGGTCCTTTGTGCGAGTTGGAGGCTTTGAGCTTGATGTTGTGCTCGCCGCGCACGTCGTCCGCGATGTCCGCCACGTCCTCCTTGTGCCGCGCGTGCGACACTTCCTGCGCCAGCGACTTGGCCGCGTCCACGGTGCGCTTCACTGTGCTGCCGAAGAACCGCTTCAGTCTGCGGAGGTAAAACTGACCTTACAGATCGCGGCAAACTTGTACAACATTACGCGTAGTCGTTGGGGAAAGTTTGCGCATTGTACAATTAATATACAATTAAATGTAACTGCAGTTTTTTAATTATATAAACTCAGGAAAACCCCGAACTCAAAACAAAACAGGACTCGAAACAGGAATAATATATATTACGGTAACCTATGAAAAGAGACCTAATATTTGTTTTCTCGCAGTCATATTAATGCCACGCATAAAAAAGTATATTTTTCGTAAATGTACATTTTAGTACATAATTCATAAATATAATTGTTATTAAAAATCAAATGCAAGTTAGTTTAAAATTAGTCTTCCGCTATGTAAATGGTCGTTAGAGTTAAGAATGAACCAGTTACTCACGACTCAATTAGAACATCAAATTTTAATTTACAATCTTAAACTTGTGATTACTATCCGGTTGTAGATAATATTTCGAAAGTAAGAAAACCTTCATTGACATCAAAAATCAACTCGAAAAAAAAAGAGTTATTAAAAATGAAGTAATAATTATTTTGCATTCAGAAAAAATACACACATAAAGCAAAAATTATAATCATACTGTGAAAAAAGTGTTTTTATACAATGTATTAAGATAAATTATAGTGGACTTTAAATACACAGCTATAGCATTAAAAGCAATTAATAGTTAGTTCACTAGTGCTTGAATATTGAATGAAGTAATATACTTATTTACTCATACAAATACACCGCTCTTTGTCTTATTAAACATTATCGCACTCTTCTCAAAAGCTAAATCACGTATTAGCTTATTGAAAAATAAAAAGAAAATAACATCAATGTATAAAACTAGATATATGTAAGTAAAAAAAAAGACAAAACCTCTTTAAAGCAATTCGAACAGAAATGCTGCGTAAACTGCAACGCGCTTAGCACAACGTCATTGCGTCAAACGATGTGTCAAATATCAAACTGTCAAAATCAAAATGTCAAAACTGTCAAAAGCACGTTAGTGATGGGATGCGGGGTCACCTCGAGTTGGCCGCGCCCGTCAACCGCCTGTTAATGCTGTCGTGCGAGTGACACTTCACTAAATCGTTCATCAGGATTCTGAATAAAATAACCCATAATGAAAACTTGATGGACAAAATTATTAACCGAAAAAAATGGCCGTTTATACTAAAACAAGTTAGAAACGATTTTTTAAAAAAAAAAATATTCATAAGTAATTTTCTTTGACACTTTTTAATATTTCTTTTGCAACGTTATTGTCAACGTTGTTATGCTTGTGACGCTACAACATAAAAATCGCCAAAAAGTTGTAATAAAATAGTAGTTGATATAAATAATTGTATATAACGATGTTTACTTCTCTGTTTTCCTCCTTATAGCCGTAGTCTGTCTGTCCGTGGACTCGCGCTTGGTTTCTTTTGTCTCGTCCTCGACTCCCCCCACACAAACACTTTCACTTTCTTCGTCTGTTTCTCTGAAAAAATATATAGCAAAAAAATTATAATTTTTTTACTAAAGCAACCCCAAAATCTTGACTCGTCTCTTTTTATTACATCGGAACACAATTTCTCCTTTGTGTTGTAGGCTGTCGAGGAACATATGCAACCACAGCAATTTTAGTTATCGTTTAAAAGTAATTACATAAACATTAAGACTTCTATCAAGCTTATTAAATCTTTACACTATCGCAGGAGTCGGCAATCTGCGGCTCGCGAGCCACATGCGGCTCTTTGGATGTGAAGCTGCGGCTCTTTAATTCCATACGCAAATATTATTTATTTCATAAAAAAAAAACATTTAAAAATCGTTCTGAATCGATTAACGAGGATTAAGCACCATTTCTATCTCTATTTTTCTTATGAATAAATAGATTTTTTTTCGTTAAAAAACTTTATTTATGAAAGTACTATTTATTGGCAAGAAAACTTTTTGTGGCTCTTTAAAAACTTTGTATTTTTGTAAATTGTAATTTTTAACTCGTCCGACTCAAAAGGTTGCTGACCATGCACTATCCCATTATTCTCTAATTAAATTATACAAGTATCCTACTGATTTAAATTGACCATGATAACTAAAAAGCAGTGATTTAAAAACAAAATAAAGATCAAGATAATTCGACATATTCTAAAGCCAGTGCAGTGTTTTATACAAGCTTTAACTATTAACTGAACGTTATTAAGTAATAAACTTCTCTTAATGTTCAAGCTAACAACCGTACAACACGTTCACAATAACATGACACTCGCGTGGAATGCAACACGCTCAAGATTTTATATTCTTATACAATTTGTATAGCAAACGACAAAGCTTTACTTTATTCGTCAGACTGATACGAAACCGACTGCATTTTACACAAAACAAATAGCCTACATTTCATGTTATTACGCACGCGTAATGTATACATGAAAAAGGAATTGTTAGTAAGACTAAAGCAAGGTTCAGACTACAGCGACCAAACCAATAACTCAGCAACTGTATAGACTCAGCTCATATAATAAAAATGAATAAAATAAAACAAAAATTGCTCTAGTTGGAAAGTTGCTGTGAAAAATATACTAAATCAAGCAAACTAAATACTAAAATACAACATGTTATGCCACAACGTACAGACGACATCTAAATATAATGAGGTTAGTTATAGACCTAGCGTCAATACTGAGGAGTGAGTTGGCGGGGTGTAGGGGGGCGGAGGGGGAGCGCCTCAACAGAAACGTGGAGCTTTGCAGGCTCATTGACAGCCCTTTGCGCCAAATTCTCTTTGGCTTTATCTGTCCACTGCAAAACATTACAACCATTTGTAAGAAAATATGTTTTAGAATTTTCAGTACAAAAACAGTTTCTATTAGTTTATATACAATGCTGGTGCAAAGATATTTATATTTCTAAGAGAAACCTTTAACTAAATATACAACATACTAAGCCCAACATATACATACATGCTTGGTCGACTGGGACAGAATGCGTATAGACATTAAGTCCACCATTTGTACATGTGTGCAATTAAGTTTTTAAATAAATAAATAAAAATTCTACACAAACATGCGCACATACATACAAACCAAACATATACATACACACATACAGACCAAATCGGGATCTTGACCCCGTGTCGGCAAAACTTAGTTTTACCAACTTTCTTTTTCTTCTTTTGTGTTTTTCTCTGGCAGTAAAATGGCTATTTATTTTGTTTTTATTCATTTAAATAATTTTGTCCAATTATGTATTCTTTAGATTAAAAATCATTTTGGTCCACCGCGCCTGTCGTATGGTGACTGTTTTAAGGCGAAAAGCTTAAATTCCTCTTAATCTAGATTATCAAGAATCTTAGTATGGTAATATATAATACAGTATATAACGTCACTTAGTATTTATTGACATATATTGTATAAAAGTGGCACTTATAATATTCTGGCTGAAATAAATTCGAAATTATGTTGGCAGTACTAGTCAAACTATGGTTCCAAAAAATGCGAATTATTTAAAAAGTTTACCCAACTCTATTAGATAAATACATAAATTTAATTTAAAATTTCGGACAGCAAAAAAACTCTCAAGAATACATAATACGGCATGCAATTTTTGTATTATTAAATTATAACATTAGTTCATTTGCATGCGTTATATTATACATTCTACGCGGCATTCGTGCCATATCATGTGTTAGGGATGATCGATTATATAACATCGATATTGAGAAATGTACAAAAAAATTACTAACAATTGATTTAAAATATTAACAATTATTTAACTAATCAACATATTTCAATAAGGATGTGATAAATATTTAATCAACATCGAGAATTAATATTATACTTTGGACCTTTAATTCAGAAATTGTTTGTTTTAATAGTAGTCATGCCTATAAAGTTGAATCGATTTTATAACCAATTATAAAATCTAAGTTTTCAAATCACCGATCATCCCTAAACTGTTAATTAGTTGTCGATAGATGGCATTATTACTAGTATATCGTTATCATATCTGAATCAGTCTTCGATAGATGGCGCTAAAACAAAGTATTCTCATACCTCGTGTTCTCTTCGTCTCCAGTCCTGCCGATGTACTCGGAGGTGAGCCTCATGATGTGCAGGCTGAGCGGGTTGATGCACTGCGGAAGCTTGTGCTCGGCCACGCTCAGCGGCATACGTTCACCTGCAAAATATTTTATTATACCATTAGAATATCGATTGCTGTTCTAATTATTTATCAGTGATGATAATGCAAGTAATAAGAAGTTGCGGCCAACAAAAGAAAAAAAGAGGATTTGAGATAAACAGAGAAAGATAGAGAGAGAGAAAGAGAGAGTATCTTGAATGAAATATAATTTACGCATAACATGTATAAATATTATTAAAATTTATCTTAGTTTTCGTTACTCGTTACATTTCTCCTCTCTCTCTCTCTCTCTTGTGTAACGAAATGTGTCCAAACGTGCCGCGTCAGCTTTGGCCGACTGACAGGAGGATAAGGGTTTTCCGGGGGCATATATGTCCGTTGGCACCTCCTTGGATTAAACGACTTGACATTGTATTGCATGTACTCTTCAGTGGAATGTCATTGAAGTGTTTTTATAATATATAAGACGGAGGCAAACGAGCAAGCGATCACCCAAGTGACCGCTACCCATAAACATCTGCAACAAGCATTTGCAAGTTGCAGATGTGTTGCCTACCTTTAATAGATAGTGAAGGGGATAGACAGAAAAAGGGACATTGCCTTCTCCTATCCATCCCCCTCCCCATCAAATTCTCTTTCTTTTCATACCCTTTCCTTATTAGAAAAGTGTGGGTAGGGGAAAAAGACTGAAACTGGGCCTCCGGCACCTCGCTCATAAGACGAAACGCAGAATAAATTCTACTTTACGCCTGTCTTCTGTGAGGTCGTGGTATTTCACCGGTCGAGCGCTATTCGTGAAACGGATGTTGTTGTTGCGGACTCTATCACTGTCAACTGTTACAGTCAGTCAAGGTTATCGGTTTCCTAAATTAACTATTGCTTGTTTCTAGCAAATTTAACGCACACGTGTGGGGGTGGGGGTGTTGGGTATAGTTACCGGTGTCGAGGTTAAGCACGGTGACCTGCTCGAGGATCTCGATGTCACTGAGCTGGTGGCCGGAGGAGGAGCGCGTGCGCAGCGCCGGCGCGCCCGTCGGCGAGTCGCCCGCCGACCGCCGCCGGGCGCGTCCCCCCACGCTCTTCCTGCATAACAATACCAAAATCTCAAGAAATTTTCCACTAACAGAGTGTTTGCCTTGCCTTGACTGCCGTGACCTTTACATAAGATCAAATTGTGATACATGCTGCGGCAAACTTCTTGAACATAACGCATAGGAGTTAGAGAAAGTTTGTGCAAACACATTACATTTTGTAATTCTATACTTTATGTGTACTTATGAAACAGGAAAAATTATTAAATCTAATCTAGTAAACAAGATTTTAAGCGAATTTTAAATTCGCTTCTCCGCAGTCAAGGTCATTTTAAACTTCACACATTATCTCTCAATATATTATGACGGAAATCGACCTTTGCAAAATGATTAAAAGAGGTTTGATAACTTTAAAGAAGTAACTGTTTGTGAATATGTGATGCTGGCAGGATAACTGTTTATTTTTTTGTAATAGCACTTTAAAAATTGATAGTTGACAATATTAGGCAACGTAGCGTTATAAAAAGTCTGAATGTAGTATATAAGAGAAGATTAAAATGCTTTCCACTCGGTAGATTGTTTGATTTATAAAAAACGTAACAGTATCAATATATATTCGCATTGTTATTTTACAAGTTGGCACACACATTACCATCAAAGATGTCGCACAAGAAAGCTTCCATACAAGATTTAAAAAATCTTTACAGCTTGTCGAGTATTCTTTAGATATTCAAATGTCACATTTAATTTAAACGTAAAATATATTTTCAAGGCTAGTGCAATTTCAAAGAAAAATATTTCATATTATGGTATTTGTGTGGCCATTAATGACGGATATTGCTATCACACTCCATCATTACGCTTTCTCTTTCTGCCACAGCTGGCATTAGACATTTAAAGCCATCGTCTTCCATATTATGTTATGAATTATTTATTATATAGAAAATGTTATTACTTATAATTACAAATTGTGGATTTTTTAACATTTGCTAGATTTATTAATCGAGAACGTTTGTTGTCAGTTGGATAATAGATGTACCAATAAGTGTTAAGATTCATATAAAATGTGACATGTCTTTTAGTTGATGACGATAGTATCAACAAGGACAAATATAGTAAGCAGCAGTGAATATTGCACATTGAGCTCTTTAAAGAGATTTAGGCTACGTAGAGAGTTATCTCCGGCACACAGTACCCTTTGCTATTTTAGTACTTTGTGCATTTTACAAAAATCTGTTTCCAAAGATCGATACGCAATATTTACAGCCGCGTACAATGGCCTAAGCTTCCTCACCTGACGTGTCCGAGGCTGGCGCTGGTCTGTTGGCTGCTCTCCGCCGGCTCAGCGTGCTGGTGCGTCGCGTGCGCTTGCGTGCGACTGTCGCTGTGCGCGTGCGCGCGGCCCTCGCTGTGCGCGTGCGCGCGGCCCTCGCTGTGCGCGTGCGCGCGACCCTCGCTGTGAGTACGAGAGCTGCTACGCGCTCTCTCCTCGTCCTGCGCGCGCACCATACACTCGCCTGCATTAGACATTAAGTCATTAAATTGCTTTAAACCTCAAAACCTCGTTCAGTATCATTCATTTCATATGCTGAGTAGTAAATTATTAATAAAATATATGTAATCGTTTTGTTCCCAGGGTGACGTAGGGCAGTCCCATTAACGTTTCAAAACGATCATTATTAAAAACATGTTTTTGCAGTTAAATTTTCCATGTCCATGGTCAATCTCGAATCGGATATCTCACCTCGCACCGCCTCGTTGATGTCGAGGGCGGAGTTGGCGGGGGGTGCGGGGGGTGCGCGCTGCGCCGTGCTGCCGCGCGAGGAGCTGCTGGTGCGCTCGCTGGAGCGCGACGACCGGCACTCGCGCGCGCACGCACCGGTCGCGCCCGCAGACGATACGTCGTTAGCTGACGTACCGCACGTATATTGAACAATATATTTTATCATTGTTTCCGCCAGGAATCCTCACAAAGCGTTTAAAAATTCCCGTTCCCGTGATGTTTTAACCTATTAAACTATTTAACCTTCCCCAATAATTAGGCTAGCTAAAGCAAAACCAATTTTTTATATCCTATTGGTGGTTCCTAATATTAACGCGTTCAAACTTTTCAGCTTTATTATATTAATATTGATATTAGTGACATGTTCGTGTCTATAGGTAATTATAGCCTAGTTATGTAAATAAATAATACTTAACTAAACTTACTAACTAAATAAATAATACTTAATATTTAGGGTTACCTTTGTTAACATTTATATTTAAACTCACCATATTTAGATTGTGAGAGCTCCAAGGAGTCTTGAAACTCTCTGGTCAATGATTCTATAGTGCTGGCCGGACTGGGCAGCGCCATTGTTTGATTCAACGAATGTGACAGGGATGGCTGTAAAAAAGGAAAAAGAACTTCTATGACTGTTCACGAACTGTCATCGTCAAGGACATAAATTATAGCCAGTGTCACTATTCGGTACGGAGTTCAGAGTTACTGCTGGCTGTACTAGTGTTAAAGGCTTAGAAAGAGGATTTTTAAAGAGCGTCGGATGACAAATGACTGATGGTAGGTAACACATAAAGAGAGGATGTAGGGGGTTAACCTGTACTAGTAATTCCTCTAGCTGCGGCTTGTCGGGGCGGCGCGGGTAGATTGGCTCGTCCCCGCCCGCCGTGCTCACGCTGGCCGTGTCGTCCCCGCACAGGGACTGCGACCCGTGCATTTTGTCTGTACCACAATACACACGTCTAATGCATACCACGGTATCATGTGGGATATCACATCAATGCTACTGGAGTTAGCCACGAGTTCAAATATTACGCACACACAATAGGTTTCGACCCACACGCCTTAAGCCGTAAGTTGTACGTCTATTTTTGTCACTCCTGATGCTATCTCCAGTAGCGTATATGGATTAGTAATTTAATGAGTCTTTCTGTACAAAAGCATGAAACATATGTCGAATTAATATACTCTACTCTTTCAATCTGTAGTGACAAATTGTTAGAGAAAGAAAAACGATTTTTTTCGTGGCCAAGACCAAACGCAAATTTTGCAGTGTCGAAAAACTTGCTGTTTCTGAAAGTTTAACACTCTAGTCTACAACTACTTTCTTCTACCCTATTCCTCACCATTCATGGAATTAATGTCATATCATTATACGATTATTACATATATTTTAAGATACAATGACTTCATTAGGACTACAACAATACGAAAGCAGCAATGTTAACAAGCAACAGACACTTAGCTATGAACGTTATCGAGAATATTAATCTTCTAACACTATCTTTTGTTGGAGAAGCTCAGTCAAAGAAATATATTTGTAGAAGAATAAGAGGGTGAAAATATAAGTTAACCAAACAAAGACATGCGTAAATGAAGTCGTGTGTAAGAATTGTGCGTCAAATGTATTCCAAGTGAGAAATTTATTCGATTCATTAGTTACAGACCAGAGGTATTAAAATACATATTATCTGAAAGGGCTAATCTAGTTTAAATTTTTAATTCCTGATTTGAATATTTCCTGACTTTTGCGGTAGCAGTGTAAAATAATACAACAACCTAACACCAAAAACATATATTTGAGCAAAATTTGCTATGCAGTAACATTTAATAAGGCAGCGTGTAATAATTACAATAAAATTCAGAAAGTGGATGAGCTTAGTAGGTTAAAAGGAAAAGCTATATTCCCGAAAGTTTTGCACAATAAAATGTCGGATCACTAAAACGAGAAATTGAAAATTGTCAGGTTTTTGAGTGAAGCCAATAAAAACGTAATGTACAGTATTGTTTATAATTCACACGACTTAAATACAATTACTTTAAAAAAAAGTTATTTTTTGGTCCTAAAATAAAGTGGAAGTTAAAAGCAAGTTAATAACAATGCGGCACACTGAAATTAGCTAAAAGTAAAGTATTCTTTTCCTTTGTGTTGTGCAGTATCAAGTTTTTAAATTATTTCTTATATCCTAACCTAGCCTTCGCAAATCCGGTTGCTATGTTTCGTCATGTTTCGGGATCCAAGTAATATTTTTGTATCTGAGTAAGGGGCGGTATGTGGAGGGGATGGGTGTCATCAGTGCACTCACCGCGCCTCTTCCTGCGGGGCGGCGCGACGGGCTGCGAGAGGTGCGCGGGCGGCGCGGGCGCACCCGACACTGCAACCACGGCGGGCGTGCGCGCCTGCTTCAGGCTGTTCGCCTTCGTGCTGGCGATCACGTCCGGCTCGGACGTCGCCAGCGCTTCAACAACACAACCCATCTTCATGACACGCAAAAATATTGCGATCTTAACCCTACGCAATCGGGTCGACAAGGGAAAAGGCAGAAAAAAATTGTGGGGAGCCAAGAAGAGCCGAACAATGGCCAGACCGCGCACATAAAGTTCTATCGATTTTTGGGCTTTCGTCCATCTTTATCATCGCTAAAGGACAGAAATCAAATAACTTCTCGGGAGTCTAGAAGATGGGATACGCGCGCTTCTATCGCGTTTCGGTTCCTATGAACGGAGGATCGGTGAGGCTATGTAGTGTGTTAAAGAAAATTGATTTACGCTAATCTACCGTAATCATAATCCTATACTGGGAATTAATTAGGACTAAGGGACAGTTGAGTAATATCTGATCTAAGAGAAACCTTAAGCTGAGCTTTTCTAGCGACATCGTGTACGAATTTGCTATTTCGCATTCACATTCGTTACCCAGGGGGTTCGACAAAGATTTCCATTCGGCACAAACTTGACACATCTCTCTCGCTTTTTCCACATTTATACACCGGTTATGGATACTCTTAATAATGCCTTTCTTTAGTTTGTCTTGGTGAAAAATTAACGAAGCACGTTATCTAGTCACTATAACTTCATCTAAAGCATTTCTTTCTTTGTTGCCTATTTATATACAAATAATAAATACAGAAAAAATGTGGTAATTTTTTGACATAAAATTTTGTATTCCCTTTTTACACTTACATTATAAGGTATCTAGCCTAATAAATTAACCGGCTGTAACTTTTTTTTAAATGAAACAATCCACTATGAAAATTTTAGTCAATTTATCGTAGGCTACATTCATTAGGCTACATTTATTACAGTTACATGATTACTGATATGCGAAAATTTTCTACGCGAAAAACTATATACATTAAAGTGGACCAATGATAGAACCCTGTGGTACACCTACGCCTATGCCTATACTATAGATCATTTCTACATTTTTAACCTTCATTTACGCTTTTATATCCTAATCCGAATTTATTCGATAAGATACCAAATCCATTATTGGTTCTTTTGAATATATTTTAATATTTTCCATTCTTTTTTATGATCGAAACATTCAAAATCTTTTCATAAGTACTTGAGATAAATTTCCTATTATTTAATATGTATATAAAAAATCTAACTCGATAAATTTTGATTTACCTGTGATTCAGATGCGATTCTATGATAATAAAAATATTCTATACGCACCGATATATTCAAGATCGATCTACCTAAATAGTGATATTAATGAGTGTATTTTAAATGCAACAATAACACATTCAGATCGTTAGTATAATGGACAATGAAATGCTGAAATCGATATCTAAATGACATCACTCACCATTCTGACTTCTGTTATCCGCAGCCAAGGGGTCGTCGGATATCGTCGATGGTTCTCTCGATGATGCAGATGGTGCAGGAGCAAAGTCGCGAAAGTTCGCTATAAGACAAACAAACATGTTTCTGTCGCGTATGCTATGCTTTTCTATTTCTTATTTTTATGATAGGAACTGACAGACAAGTGAGGAAGCACTTAACGTCAGGTGATCGACGTGACCCTAAAAACACCATCAAAGAGTAAGTTGCCAGTTTCTGTATAAACATGAGGAGGGGAACATATAAGAATTTTATACAACATATTTGAGAACAGAAAATTACAGCATCGAAACACCCACAGGGTTACACCTGAAACGTTTTAGTACTGTGTATATCTAAGAGAGATTGCCAAAAGCAATATTAAAGGTTAACATGAGCTGACTTAGTTTCCCCTTTGTAGTATTCAAAATTTATAAATTTCGGTATATTAACATCATCGTCTCCCTGCCCTTTTCCCACTTGCGTACGGTCGGCACAGTATGTCCTACTCTTCCATATATCCTGGACTCTACTGCAGTCCATACTGTAACTAGCTGTGGCCATAGTTATATTTAGTTATATAAAGTTTTACGGCCGTTTTACGTTTACTCGTATATATATATATATATATATATATATATACACCATGAATGTTAAGGGTTCCCCGATTTATATAAATTGAAATATACAAGATGTATGTGTTGTTAAAGACTTGATTTCTTCTTAGATGATTTCTCACAATTAGTAAACAAACTCACAGTGAGATTCCGCGACGCCGCTGAGTATCCTCCCGATGCGGCCCAGTGACGTCATGCTCTGCAGGCTCATTGAGTCGTGCGATATTATTCTAGAACAATAGAGCTTAGCTCAGACAGCGCTTCTCAAACTGAGGCAGGAAAAAGATTAGATTTGATAGGTAATAAAAAGATAAATAATATGTGAAATGGAAATTCAGTTGACGGTCAGTTTGAACCAACCAGGTTCTGTTTTTAGAATTGTTACGTACAAAATCTCTAATATATTTCGTGAACTACACATCTCGGTTTGGTGGTTTCCCGGTTTATATAGACGGCTTAACCTCAGTCACATTTAATACATTATAAACATAGCAAATAGTGGGTTACGTATTATTGCTTATTCCTGTTTGAATTAATAGATGTAAAAGCATAGAGAAAGGCCACTTAGTAGAATTAAGAATCGCTTTAAAACTGTGTGACTTTGTGGTTAATTACACTATGAAGAATAGATTTTAGAACCATGCCATTGCCTTTTCAGCTAGGTAAACAGGTGTATTATGTATAAAGATGTTACATGTCTAGATACCTAATCCGGGGCCTAAAAGGGAAGACACATTTTATTGCAAAAAAAACCGTTTTGGAATCTTTTTTTTGGGGTGAATTGTATATGTTATCGGCTACATTACAAAATTAGATAATCATATACCGAAAATCGCATATAACCTCTTTTCTTATGTTTACTTTTCAGTTTTTAATAGAGTTCAATAGATTTTCAATTGTGAAATTTTTAAAAAGATATGAAGAGGAATTATTATATCTATATTTTTATTGTTAATATGTTGTATTTCCATAAATAGAGAAATAATCCGAAATAAGGGCATTTAATGTTATTTTATAGGTATGTAAATCTTTAAATACTTCGAGAACTTTTAAATTGTTGTATTAATAAATATCACTTATTTTAAGAACTTGATCGTGTTCTTTTGAATAAATGATGCATTTTCACAAATTTGGGGTAACGCCATTACACTGGTATACATTCGCGTCACGCACACTAACGCAACACATTGACACTTCGATAATCGGCTTCACAATTAAAATTACCTAAGGCCCGGCGCAGAAGAGACATATCTGTTATTTGTGCATATTAAGTAACATTTTTTTTATAGGTGTGTTTGTAGCAGAAAGTAGCAAAGATCAAAAAAATCTTTTAGATTATTTTCAGGCATAAATTGAAAATTACGTTTCCTTGAATATCGACTCCGAAATGTTTCGAAATTATAGTAAATCACGTTTCTATAAGAATTACACTGGTCTTATATATATATATATATATATATATA
>DWLR01003636.1:0-13212 GCA_018246295.1 Papilio alexanor hazarajatica
ATTATAATAATATTATAATAAATAATATTAATATAATATTATATTAGATGAATGAATAAATTATTACAACCTATTAATGAAATATTAATAATATTAAATTGACTACACGTTCTCTTAAACATGAGACTTGCGTGAAATGCAACACTTGTTTGAACAATGTTGTGAACACAACATTGTTCTTTATTTTTATTTGATGATTTGCGCTTTATGTCATCGCACTCAGTAATCATTTTCTGGTGCACCAGTAGTAATTAACATGGTCAGTCTGTCATACGTATAGAAAATCCGTTTTACATTACATTTTACAACGGATCTACATTGTAATGTATTTTGACTGAAACCATTTTAATTTTTGTTCGATAAGTCGTCATTTTATTAAATGTATGTGTATTTTGTATATAAACTAAATTGAGGTGTATGATTTAGTAAATATTTTGCGCATACACAGACACACATACATAAATATAGATAGATATATCGCTCACTGCGACAAGTGACACTATCGATATAAAGCGAAAATTGGATTTACAACTGACAATTGAAGAAGGCGCTTCCATCAATGCCGACCCCTACGATATGTTTACCGAAATACACTTTAAAAGCACTTTCTATTCTTGTGTACGCCATTTTCAGTCCAAGCTCAAGCGATTTAGGACTCTAAACTTCAAATATTAAGACTTATAATGACATAATTTTAAATGGTTTAGAATATTTAGAAATTGATTCTAAATAAATGTAATAAATTACATCGAAAAGCCCGTTTTAATACATAAAGTTCGGAAATAAAAATCAGGACTTTAAAAATACAAATTGGTCGATGAGTGATAGAGTAATCAACTTTCGAACAGTTAAATGAGTGTTAAATGCAAAT
Source organism: Papilio alexanor hazarajatica (assembly GCA_018246295.1). Classification (NCBI taxonomy): domain Eukaryota; kingdom Metazoa; phylum Arthropoda; class Insecta; order Lepidoptera; family Papilionidae; genus Papilio; species Papilio alexanor. The sequence goes on from DWLR01003636.1 coordinate 872, forward strand.
GAGTCGATTGCTAAAAAAATACGATATAACAATTAGATCTTTTGCTGTGCATAACTTAACATAAGTAAGCAAAACATGCAAGCCATGCTAATGCAATTTACAAAGCAGGCAATCAAGAGAGCCGGCCACATTGTTGTACGGGCGCCGTCAAAGAGCCAAAGGAAGGAGCTCAGTGTTCCTTAATAATTAATTGCCGCTTAAACGCGCTGACGTCTTGCTCGAGCTCTAGGGGGGGCTTACTCACTCCATGCATATGCTCCATGAGTGCTCGTAAGTGTGCGGCTCCATACCAAATTTACAAATTGATTTACCAAAATGATCAGGTTGAGAATTTCTAAATCCTAAGGTAAAACTAAACTGGTTTTCTCAACAGGAATCACGAACTTAACACAGAGAGCAGACAAATGGTGCCAGTAATTAACAATGCCAGTCATTATTGCCACACAAATTAACGTTACATAAAACTATCTTTCTTAATGCGAATTATTTTTTCAGTTACATGAAATCATGTTTTCATTTAGTAAAATCATATTTTTGATGGTAAATTAATGACAAATCTGTTACTAATCAAAGTAAAAGGTCTGATTACTTTCAAATCTTGATCGCTAATTGAATACCGCACTCGTATTAATTGACATAATCGACGCTTTGGTTTTGCCCCGAGGCAAGGTTTCCTGGTATTATAGTTTAATGTTTAAAAGCAACGGATAATAAAATACTTGAACATGTTTGCGTTATGGATATGGCATTTATTAAATTACTAACCTAAATAAGCGTCAGACACATTCCTTGTCATATTTGATACAGAATATCTTTACTAGCACTTTTAAGTGGTTTAGCACTTAGAAGAATTGACAAGACCTGTATAATATGACCAAATTGTCCTATCATTGGAAAACCTGGTGATTTTGAACTACGTACGCCGATATTTTATTCAAATTAAGTTATATGTCATTGGTAAAACCCGTCTTGACAACAGTTTCTAAACTGCATGATGTGTTAAAAAAGTAAGACCTAATAGAATTTTAAAGAAAATAAACATCTGGAAAATTGGATAAGCGTTCGAAAAAGACCACCACATCCATTTATAATATTGAATGAGAGACAACAAGGACGATTATTTGTTTACCGAGCCCGCGGCTCACGCGAGACCATCATAAAAGTAACAATTAACTTTATTTTGTTTTACTACCAACTACTTGGTGCTGTCTTCAAAGATGTCAAACATTTTACGTTCATTTTAAGTAACCGCAGTAATGGACCTCATTAAACTACGTCTACAAAGGAAACCATAAATCTCAACACGTTAGTTTTGGTAGAAGAATTTATATGCAACTAAATTAAATTCTAAACTAAATTACTGAGAGACGCCTAAATTTTTCTCTTGCAGTATTATTAAACTTTTACCTATATAACCACAGCCAAAATTTCCGACGAATGAAAGTAAAGAGGGCGAATGATAAAACCTCTTCACTAATTAAATTGGAACCAGTCAGCCTCTTAATAGATTTGCCGCTAATTTGTAGGGATATCAAACGTCAAATTGAAATATAAAATATATTTAGAAATGTCATTATTTTACATAATCGTATAGAAATTTCAAATTTCAACGTATAAAAGATGGTAAATATTTCATTTGCATTGTATTTTACTTAATTTATAGCTTGGTTTAATCACGTAAAATTTCTGTATGATGCAATCCATTTTCCAGCTTATACATATATGTTTTAAAACTATTTTTGTTTCTTTTCTATTCATTGAGACTTATTTAATTCTATAATAAAAAGAAAATAAAGATTAAAAATACAACTAATGATATTACTGCATAAACACACAATGTTATGTATAATATGCTTTCTATAGAAAGAAGTATTTTTTCAAAAAGCATAAATTAAAGGAAAAGCTAATATGACTTAAAATAATGTATATACAATAAAATGAGGCCATAGATTAGAACCAACATCAGGATCGCACTAGTTGCAATTCATCATTATTATTCCAGACAATTTATCAAGCGGTTGGCTCGCCTCGCCTCTCCCGGCCTCGCCCGGATCGCACATTGTAACGAGATGCTGAATTTTCACCGAATAATTTCCCAGAACCGACGAATCACGTATTGGAATCGGGGATGAGGTTGGAAATTGAGATAGAAGACCTGTACATGGCTCGGTCTAAAAGTAGCTTTAAGCGTGAGACAGGATTGATAAGGATGTAACAGAAACAATTTGCTGCCGGCGCGCATTATTACCTTTTTAACGTCATGATCTTTTTAGCGGTATTTATTTCGTATACTCATAGGTACCTATAAACATCGATAGTATTTATGCAAGTGTATTGCCAGCCTTCAACAATGACATACATAAATAACACTCTTGTAAACAATTAGATAACCCTGAGTGGTCAATTTTACAATACCACTGGCAACAATTGAGTCCACAAGGATTTTCAATGAAAAAGGTTGTAATCGTATTTAGTACTGTACAAATGATAAAATTGGAACTCAGTGTCTAAGTAGATTTTCAAAAAAGTTTTACGAATGTTAACCGGTCTTTACCGTTCATGAACTGCAATAATGAGACAGCAATAGATTTGACAATTAATCTACTCCAACATCTATGCGATGAGGGGTCGATACGATTATCGAAGTTCATTAGGTCGGCTCTATCATATTTCAATTTACGATCGTCACTCGGCCTTATCGAGCAGAAAATCAGAGGGCGCACGCGAGTGATATAAATCAAACACGAGACGTCTCATTACCGCGATTTGCTGATTTATTTTACATGGTATTAGAGTTAGAATCAAAATGTCGATGTAAATTATAACTATTCAATATCCGACTTCCTTGTCTAACTTTGACGTTTTATCAAGGATCATGAATAGGTTTAGGCCAAGTTTAAAGGTTTTTATTCTCATAAAGGATATGTCACTTACAGGAGAATATCCTATATGATATATGATTATTATTATAATAATTACGTAACGTATTTTTTTCTTTCCAATGTTAATACTTGTGTGATGTTTTACACACACCAGATATATTTTTATTAGGGACTTGTGTATACCAATAACTTAATCCTTGTCATATTTGGTGTCATTGTGAACTTCACATAGTTTTCACAACTGGGGTTACACAAATGATGACACATTTAGAACCTTATAAGTCCCGTAAATGTGAATTGTGATTGTCATCTTTCTTTACCTTAGTGGGGTAATATGATAAAATATTTTGCATAGTTAATAAAAACCGTTAGATGCTGGTGGAATAAAAATTCATAAAAGAAGAAACTTAGCCTCGTACGTAACATAGAAAATTTAAGCCGAGCTGCGGCATTAGATAAGTCGACAGCAAAGAAAATCCTTGGTCGGAGGGAATATGAAAATGGCCCTAGTTGTTAAGTCTTGTACAGTTTGTGTCGCTATCAGTTGGATAAGAAGTCTAATCACCGGTCGTCGTGTCTGTATCGGGGCGAGCGGCGCGCGGCGTTCCCCGGGGTACGCTTCTGGGACCGGTTTTCTTTTTGGTTTACATTTCGTTGTAAGTGTGCCGAATTCTTTTGTTGCGTTATACTTTTATATACGCAAGATTCTTATATCTTTTATGACAAATGTGAACGTAAATATTTTTAAAAATACCGTCTGTAAGAAAGCTTATTAAAGAGAACTCGTATTATTTGTTACTAAAGGAACGCGCTAAGCTATTAATAAAGACTTATGAAGTTATCTAAACTTTGCCGGTTTAAGTGTAACGCGGCCCGTTCAGAGGTCGCGCACCAACAAACTTGTATTTTCAAACTATAATATTTTTAATATAAATTTGAAATCTTTTCCACACCATTGTATTAAAACTACAAAAAAAGCTTAATTTTGAAATATTTTGATGTTATAACAGATCTTGAAATCAATAGAAGACTTTATACAAGAAATATATATGTCTGTTTCATTGGTGTTTGGGATTTAGGTCTCGCAGAGACTGGCAAAAGCATTCTTCTGGAAAATTCAGTATTCAATATATTAAATTCAATACAATATTTATTGTTTTCCAACAATGCAAAAAACTGATTTTATATGAAAAAATTGATAATCAAAGAAAAAAGTCATTATTCTCATCCACATAAATTACATAAATGTTCGAAGGAAAAAATGTAATAGAGAAATCGGCCGCTGAGAAAGGAGAATTTATTTGGCGAAAAGGCGGCGGTGCGGCGTGTCTAATGAGATAATATAATAGCCGTGATTCTCCCGCGCCTCGCTGGTGCTCGCGGCGCCGAAAATTACCGGAAAACTGCAGCCGAAGTAACCTCGTCTTCAGTATAACCTACCCTTAATGCAAATATTCAAACGACTTTTGCAAATTACTTGTGCGTAAATGTATCTATGTTTATGACTTGTACGAACAAAATCTAACCAATTATGTTGAATATTATTTAGGTTACGTATATGAGTAGATAGATGTTTTTATTCAGGTAGGGTTCTTAAAGTTTATGATGTCCTAGTTAAAGCTAACATAGTATTAAAGGTACCCGATTGACTAACCTTTCAACGCACAACTAACACTGTTACTGATCCCAAGAACATGAAAGTTTTCATACAGCTTCCTAAAATACTGTTACTATGTAATTTTGGACTTTTTATTTATCTTCACAACAATAAAATTATTGTACGATGTACAACCAATTAAATGAATAGTTACTAAATGGGATATACTTATCAAATAGCGAGTACAAGAGGGTCATATCGAATTGGGAATCGATTTTGTCGCACACGAAATAGGGTGTAAAGATCCCATTGTAATTTAGATGTCGGCCATATGTCGAATTTTTTGCTTCACTGCGGCTGTTTGTCTTTAGGCGAATACTTTGTTAATAAAACAAACATTTCTGATTTAAATAAAAAAAAGTTTAAATACATTATAAAACCTTCGAAATGAGAATAAAATGGATTATACATAATTATACAAATATTTTGTATTATTAATCAATCAAATTAACTCTTCTAGTTATTTTTTATAAGTCTTTTAACTAAATTACCTATGTTTTACAAAACATTGGTGCTTAAAGCATATACTTTTAATTCTCCCTTTAACTTCCTTACTTATATTCTCGTTTATTTTCAACTAAACGTAAAATACAAAACATAAGACGAAACAAAATACTGTCGCTTTGTTAATCAGTTTAATCGTGCAAACAAATCGAAAGTAACCGGCTTTTAATCCGTTAATAGAAATACGAGTCACAATATGTTAAATGCAACAATGCAGTTTATTTCGAGTGGCGGCGCTCCCTCGACCAACGGTATCGTTTTAAATTCAAGCACGACAAAACATCTTAATCATTACGCTTCATAAAACCCTTAAGTGATTGCGTACGGGGGTCGGATTGCGTGAGCACGAATTTATTTCGAAAGTCCATCTTTTAAAGTACATGTCCCCACAATATTGTGTGATAGCTATTTTATCGATTTGGTATTGATAAACGGTATGTTTAGGTAGCTTTTAGGTCTTATTTAAATACGATTTAGATATAACATGTAGGCTTTATCCTACATATTTAAACTTGTACAATTTAATTAGAAAAGAAAAATGTTTGCAGATAAGTCATATTTAAAACTTAAAAGCTTACGCACTCTTTACACTCCAAGTTGCGTTAGGCTAATAGTTGAATTGTAAAATTATTATGGAAGGTTTGGACCTGTTATCCTTAGCTCTTTAAAAGTATTTACTTCTTATATTTTCTTAACTATAATATTAAATATTTCAATAAACTATCTAATATCCTGTCCAATAGTATAAGAGAATATAACTGTTTGGCTATTGGCTCTACGTTCAAATCTGGTTACTTAATTCAAATCTTGTATACAAATGATGTTATGCTTTTATTAAAATTACGTGTTTATTTTTAAATTGATTCGAAAGGAAAAATACAGTACCCTGATTGAAATACAACTATAAAAGCAACACGAAGCGTGGCAGACCTCATTCTCGACACGTGGCGAGTGCTAGTAACTCAGCCATTGTAAACAGATTGCTAAGGCCCGCTCTACAATATCAACGGCATTCCTTCGCCCAGCCGTTACGGTTCTTTGATTCGTCACTAGTTCTTACGAATCTATAATAATAAGCAGAATTTTTACTTTTTCACGAGTACCGTACCGGGTCAACTGGCAGTCCGTAATCTCTGTCTATGTCACTCTATATTGCAGGCGTAAGTGCTTATTTAATTATGAGATGACATTATTGCATTTAAATAATATGAGATACAGAGAACGATTAGTTTATGACCGTGCAAGGATGTCGAAACTGTTGTAAATAAATTCCAAAAAATGTCCTTAGTTGAAACATAGCATCGCATAAGTTAATAGTAGAGACGACAACGCGCGGGTTCGGGGGAAGGCGCGGACGCGTGGGGGGAGCGGGCAGAGATAATGAAATTGTGTACAGGAGCGCAACGAGCCGCGAGCTTGTCTCGGGCAAAAATCCACTTAACAAATTGCTGCTGATTCGAAGGGTTCTGGATTGTTGGCCGCTTTCACCGCTGCCCCGACCGACTGTGCGTTCGCCTTGCTTCATCTGTTACCTTGCCTCACACTAGATGGTTGATTAGAGGATGCATATCCTAAAGCGTAATCTATGTGTTGCTGGTGTCTGATTGAAATCATATAAACGTTAACAATAAGTAATTTCACAACTACTCAATTTCTGTTTAGCCTAAGCATGTTTACTTGGTGTTAATGAAAAAAAAATATTGGTTATTTTGCCAGGTTTAATATACAGTCTATAATTTTTTTATAAATATTGAAATGATTTCCGCAATAGTTCCGCTATCAAAATACTAAACTATCATTCACCCCCCTCTCTATGGTAGGACCCTCATATCTGAGGATTATCTGCTTCCCTCAGTTTCTGTCCAGCGCGTCTCTTACGACCGTGCAGAATTTGGAGGACGACTGATTTTTACTTGATCCGGTCCATCTTATAGGTGAGCCACCGTGCGATCTTTTGCCTTCAGTTATCATACCCTAAATATCATAAAATATCTTACATAAGCATCAAGCATCATAGAGAACTTAAAAAAGAGCACTTCCATACAACATTGACATGAAACAATATTTCGGGAAAACCCTCGCCGAACTTTATTGGGGTTAAAAATTATGTATACGGTTAAAACACGTACCTTGGACATGTTTTTAATTTCCGTCATAAATTATACGATGACACTGATAAAAGTTTGCATGTACGAGTGTGATAATTATTATCACGACCAAGGATATTAAATTAAGAACCACAAATGTCCGACGCGGAAGGCCGTCCATTTGCTAAATAAACTATTACGACGAACGCATATAATAATTAAAACATCAACGAAAAAAGGTATCGCTCCTCAGGCAACGACAGCGTACGAAAAAAAATATATGTAAAAAAGACAAATTGTGAAACGCGGCGTAATGAATTCGGCGCCGGCGTTTTGCACGCAATTGCACAATTTCAATTATCACATTACGAACGACTCGTTTTAGTGTGTGAGTGATACTGGGCGAGGCTCAACGCTTGATGGATTGTTTGCCCAACCTATAAACGTTTTAAATGTTGGTATAATTTGTTTTAGATTAAACTAAATCTTTTAAATTCCGTGTTGAACCTTGGTAGATTTTCTATTTGGGATTTATCATGAAATAACTGCAGTAACCTATACTCGTCCTATACCTACTCGTCGACAGTAGACAGCATACTTCAGAACTATTCCTAAGCGCATGAAAAATATATGAAGGCCATTGAAGAGTTCGTATTTTTTCATATAATAATTTTATCCACTAACCAAACTAGTGTATTAGGTTTCGCTAACTGTTAACTTGTCAGATTCTTATCAGTCAAACAAAATTAACTTTATTTAAGCAACAATAAATATTGTAAGACCCATATAGTGCTAAAGATTTTTTATATAAGTATTAGCAGATTATTGAAGCCATTTACTTATATTTCTTGTAACCATTCCAACTAAGGTTACAAGCTTGTGCTAGGATATGGTTCACGACAATAGTCGAATGGCAGATTCGAACCCACTACCTCATTACTTCATGTTATGTACTTTGTACCCTTAACCACTAGGCTATTGGCACTTAAATTTTGAAATCAAAATTTCAACAAAATCATGTATGAAGTTAAAAAGGATATCAAAACTTGCGCTCGAATCGATTTTGATTCGATCATCTATAAATATTCATTAGCAATCTCGCAATTTTTGCATCGACTTGTAATGAAGGAATCCATCACACGTTTGAGCTGCGCTTAATTTAGACACATCAAACGTTGGAAAATCACAAGTTTATTCTCTGTTACAAAATTTCCAGGATCAACTTTATGCTCTGTTGAAAAGCAAAGGAGAGTTCGGGTACAAAGGCCGTCATTTAATTTTATTTTATTTTTGTTTCCAAAGCACAAAAAAATGAATCGAGTGAATTACAAAACCAACGTACGAATAAAATAGGGGTGTCAAATTTAATAAAATTGAATACATTTATATAAATAATTTTAATCAAAAAATAAGGGTTATTTTAGTTAAAACAAAAAAATATATATTAAGAAGGACTACCGAGCGGGTAAACATTCGGCCTTTAAAATGCTGGCTTTCACTTTTAAATATGTCTGTCTGATCTTAAACAGTGAGTCATAAAGTTTGTTAAAATGCTAACTGCACCGAACTATCGTATGCCACTGTCTTTCCACAAATAGTTATAACTACTTACACTGGAATTAATGAGGAAGAGAATATTTATTTTAAAACTTAGATTATAACTTTGAAGACATCAAATCCGATCACCAAAGCAAACAATCTCTTGCAGCTAACCGTTCAACCCTAAATTCGAAAATATCGAACGATGTTCGAAACGGGAGACGACTATCTCAATTGAATTCCCGAAAAAGGACGCAAAATAAAAGCACCGCGACAGTCTCCCCCCTCACACACCCCCACCTGCGGATAGTGCTCGCATCGACTTCTATTGAAATTTCGATATTTGTCAGCCTGATTAGCTCGCACTCCGCCCGAGCTTTTATACTGCCCGAGTGAATGGCGCAGCGTGAGGCGACCAACTCATGGCCCACTGTAATCAATGCACATAGATCCTGAGGTTTTAGGTTTATTTCCTTTAACAATTGCTCGCTTAACTGTTGTATTATGGGTACCAAAATATTGGCTTCGATTGCTTTGATATATTTTCTATTATTAATCAGCTGTTCGCAGCCAGCGATGCTTGTGATTATATTTATTAATAATGTACAATAATAAAATTCACCCACACAACGCCAGGACAAATAAGGAAAATTTCCACGACTGATAAAGTAAATTTGTATACAATATTTTTTTTAAAAATCAGCGTTAAATTCGCATATTATATATATTGCACGTGCCCATAAAAAATGGCAGCATTCCAAAGTTCGGACTACGTGTAAAATGCATTCAATGTCGCAAAGTTTGGAGATGGCAGTCGTCCGGCATGACAGATCCAAAATAAAAAGAATCGAGCTTAACACTAAGGCAAATTAAATTAAATAGTACGTTATTTATTGCTTGCTTGGTAAAGAAGTTCAATTAAAGGTACAAGGAGGTTGATTGTTGTAAAATACATTATTAGAATACATTCTGAATATCATTCTTTTTGTGTATAAAATGAAAACATCCATGACTATACTACACACAAGCTTACTAAACATTTGTTCTTGAGGTAATTTGCATATATATCATTTAGAAATAAATTTGGAAAAACATTGGTAAGAATATTTGAAAATTATATTTGTATATTTCTCATGCTTTATTAAAGAAATTAATTTTAGCTACATTGATGACGCTACGATTTATAACTCTATTACCTGGTACAGACAGTTGAACTTCACCTACATTTTGAACTTTTTAAAGTCGCGAAAAATTAATCTTTTACAATTTTACTGATCACGCCAACTTATAAGTTTGTAAATTATATGATATATAGTTAAGGTTTGCATTTAAAAAAATCACTTACCGATCTATTATGACGGGGTCCGAAGGCGTTTCGTTTCTATTGCCACAACTCTTCTTGTCGCAACATCGACTGAAATAAAATGCTAAGGTTAAAAAATTTGAAAATGAATATCAAAAATCGCTACAATAATAAGCAAATATTTAAGCATAATGGACAAATGTTTACAAAAGCTGGAAGACAAAAGGAAAATTATTTAAACTATTATTACATAACACGCACCAGTATTCACCACCACCAGTAAGCCAATCAATTCACCAATAAGGCAGCTATCTTATAATACACTTACTACAATCTTATAATATACAAGTCTAATCTGAATCAAGTAAGATGTTTTACGCAAAACATTTCGAAAAATAGTAACTTCAGAAATCGAAAAACCTTAGACCAAATGTGAATATTATTTTACTAGAGTAAAAATTGCATAATAATTATTTTCCAAAATCTTATCCATACTAGGCGGAAGAGCATATCTACACGCGCCCTTACGTGCCTCCTTGACGCAAAGGGCAAAGACATTGAAAGGACAGACTCCCCAGAGACTCCTCCCCTGAAGACGAACAACAGGGACGCACATATCGCATACGGTGAGACAGCAAAACTACGTCTAAGGTAGAATAAAATTTTAATTGCCAGCACAAACGCGAAACGTGTTGTAACAACACAAACACATCGATACGCCGGCGAGACGATGCGCTACTGTTACGACAGGAAAAATACTCCCCAATACAAATTGCTATAATAACGAGGATATTCTTTACTCGTTATTTAGTCGAATAAGCACAGGTACACACTAAAGATTTCAGACAATTAACCATTATGTTAATCACACTGCTTATTAATAATCTACTAAACTATCGTTTAAAGAGACTTCCAAATATTGTTAGGCAATAAAAATAACATTCAAGTTCACATTACTGCCCTGCATTTCAAAATGAACGTCTTATGATAAATTATAGTATAGGCACAAAACACATATGACACAAAGCTGAATGTTATGGAATGATGACAAGCATATTTTTATAACAAATGAAAGGACACTTCCTGGAACGACACATCTGTGAGGTTTGAAAAAATATTTTGAGACGATTTCGTAATGTATCAGCAATGAAATAATTAAAATAGCAGATTCTGGGTTTGATCAATATTTAAACAATTTATGTTTTCGGGATTTGATCCAGGGCATAGAACAATTACGTCATATGGAAAGTTATATTATGGAAATAAGAAGCGCGTTTATCATCAAACGGGTAGGAGTTTTAATTCCTGCCTAACATAGAAAAATTAATAAAAAATTTCAGGATTTACTGCATTCACGAGAAAAACATAAGAAGTGAGACCTTAGAGATGCTTCCCTAATCTATTAAAGTTATCTGTTTCCAGCGCACCTCAAGCTAAAAGACAAGAAAATAATGAAAGAGATGAAAATATCGGAAACATGTAATCAACAAAGAATTGACTACTACAATATTTCTACACAATTTTGAATGAAAATTTATATAGTTTATATTTCAATTTACACGCAATAGTTTCTTAAAAATAACTTGACGATTGTTGTTTAATCCATTTTGGCACACGGAAAATGTTTCGTGTTTGGTTTGTATATATTTTCAAGAGCATTAGCTTACATAGAAATCAGTGTAGTATGCAAAATTACCTAAAATAATGTATCGACGACCACAAAAATAATTTAAATCATTCACTACAACTTACTTAGGTTATGTCACATTGCATAAATAAAAAATAAAAAAAATATCACTTTCATTTTTTTTTAAATTTTGTCTCAAAGATACTACTCTTTCTATTCGTGAAAAACTAATAGGATTGATCAGCCAACTTGTATATCATTGGAATTTTAATGTTAGTGCGAGTGTTTGAATACTAGAATGTATTTAATCCACTATTTTCATTTTTTTATATAAATTATTTAATGTTAGTGCGAGTGTTTGAATACTAGAATGTATTTAATCCACTATTTTCATTACTTTATATAAATTATTTAATGTTAGTGCGAGTGTTTGAATACTAGAATGTATTTAATACACTATTTTCATTTTTTTATATAAATTATTTAATGTTAGTGCGAGTGTTTGAATACTAAAATGTATTTAATCCACTATTTTCATTACTTTATATAAATTATTGATTTTTGTTACCTTTTTTTTACTAATGAGTAAATTCGATTAGATTAAAATAGTTACTGCATACATCGACAACAGATTGATCAATAATCCAGCACTAGTCGCATCAGTCTGAAGGCTTTCGAATCAATCAAGCTATTTTAACAAAATATACTTTATTAATAAACCAGCCAATAACGGTTTTGTGAA
>DWLR01003637.1:0-13211 GCA_018246295.1 Papilio alexanor hazarajatica
CCGCTGCCCGCGCGCCACGCCCACGCCGCGCTCGCGCTGCCCGCGTACGGTACGCACGCTAGTCTGCTATATCTTACAACGATGAATTTAAGTTTCAGTCATATCTCAGAGTGTCAGGGTAATGTTGATGTTGAATACTTATTGGAATCCCATAGGTTAATGTTTCTTCTCATGAAAATTTTGTAAACATTGCACTTTTTTCCGGAGCGCGTTTTGCGAATGCTCTAAAGCCTTATACAACACTTGTGACGTGCATTGTTAAAGATGTTGTTCCTGTGTTGTGTAATACGCTACAGTAGTGCGTTGTGCGGCGCAGGGTTCGGGTCTGTGTATATGAAGCTGTGGAGCGCGCTGAGCGGCATGGCCAAGGAGCCTCACCCGCAGGTCTCGCAGATGGCCACCGACATCATCAACTACATATCCAACCAGGTTATGTATATATATATACATATACAAGGAAATTGAAGCAATTACTCTCAAAATTAGTTTTTTTTATTAATTCGATCAAAATACCTCTTCTTGAATAATAAAACTTGTTTTTAATTTTTTACTGAATTTAGTTTTGATCTGGACTCTAGCTTCTATTAAAAATCTTGTTTTACGACCGAAAATTTGCGTTATTTAAGCTGGTGTTTGTGTTGTTTTTGCAGGTGGACAACGTGAGTCGCGAGGCGGAAGCGGTGCGCAGTAGCAGCGGCAGCGGGTCCAGCTCGCTGCCACCTTCGCCCAACACGCGCCCCGCCGCCTTCGCGCACTCGCCTCACTCGCCGCACCCCGACACGCGCACGCTGCCCGCCATGGGTGCGTACCACACGTCACGACACGACACGTCACAGCGACAGTAACGGTGACCGAGCATCCGTTGTATTTCACAGGCCTCCGCAGGGGCAAGTCCGGCCTGCCGCACACCATATCCGAGGACTCAGTGGCGCACCGCGACCGCGACTCTACCTCATCCAACTCTAGTGAGTTCATTGCATTCTATGCTCGCTTGTAAATGTTCTTACTGAACACTTGGAGTTGAAAAATCTTCCAAATATCTTTGGAAGTATTATAAATCGGCGTAATCGTAACGTATACACTTTTAGCAGTAAAAACTTTGAAAAAAAAATGTACAAACTAGTAGTACAATTCAATGTCTGCAATGACTTCTTGTGTTTACCAGGTCAAACAACGAAGAAGCCGATAGTGAGCACGGAATTTGTGGAGTGGGCGACGGCGCAGTTTTCGCGCGGGGAGTGTGGCGAGGGCGCGGCCAGCGAGCCGGGGGGCGGGGCCGGCGACTCCGAGAGCCGCGCCCATCACGAGCGCGTCTGGCGGCGCGCTCGCAACCGCAGCCTGCGCCGCGACGCCAGAGGTACGCGCCTTCAACAACTATGGTACTCTCACAGTACTATCATAAATATTGGTGGCAACAGACCGAAACAACTTTAGTATAGAAGGCATCAGCACGCGCGTTCAGAGCTTGTAGGTTTAAAGACGAACGAATATTAAAACCGTCTGTTATCGAGGCCGTTATAGAGAAGGGCCAGTTTTTGATAGTTTACAAGTATGAACCCCATGTATGGTGTGCGTGGTAGTCGTCAGTAGCGTGTGTGGTGCCGCAGCGCTGCGCGCGGGGCTGGCGGGACGCGGCGCGCGGCTGGAGACGCAGACGTTCCACTCGCGCTGCCCGCTGCCGCCCGCCGTCGTGCTCTTCCACCCCTACGAGCAGCACCTCGCCGTCGCATTCAAGGACACCTTCGGGTAAGAGCTTCTACCCTGCCACATGCAGATATGGTTATTCGTTTGAGATTTTTTTTTGTTGAATTGGCAGCAAAATCACCGTCACAAAGTGACTTTTGCTACCCACTTGTATGAAACCGTGTTTCCTACTGACTCAATCAATTTTATCTTTCAAAGATTATTATTATTTCATATAATGTCCCAAAACTAATTCTTTTCACAAAAAATATTGCATTATGTGGCGTTAATTTAAAATTTTCGTCCAAATACTAATTTGATTTATCGTTTATTAAATTTGAATTGACAATATGCAGAAGTTAAAAAAAAATTCATAAAAATTGATGTAAAACAACGTAGTACGATCCTGAAATACTTTAACTTCGATATTTACTCCTATTTTTTGTACCGACATTACTTCATACACACGCTTAAACGTAATTGTTGTTATAACTAAATTTTTGTAACGCTTAATTATTTAATTTGGGCGCGTATACAGTATCTGGGACTGGGGCACGGCGGCCAAGATCTGCGTGGGGTCGTGGCGGCGCACGTGGGGCCGCATCACGGCGCTCGCTTACCTCAACGCGCACGAGCGCGCGCTGCTCGCCGTCGCCTCGCACACCGGCAACTTGGCCGTCTACAGGTTGCCACCGCTTAGTGCATATATATTGTGCAGACACGTGTTATCCCATCCAGGTACTCCCATCCGACTCTAAGAGGTCATATGTACATGGAAAGAGATGAACATATTTCATCGTCGTAACCAACATCATAACCAACATTCTAAGATTTTTCGCCTACTGTTGTTGTTTTCCATCGAAATAGTTGTTTTAGATGGCGGCAAAGTTACGCTGTAAACTTTAAGCTATAATTTTTCGTGTGGTCGCCAGGCCGTCGGACAGCGGCAGCGGCAGTGCGCCAGCGCTGGCAGCGGCGTGGCGCGCGCTGCCCGTGCGGCCCTCTGCAGACTACCGCCCGCCGCCTGCACAGCCGCTCTACAGTAAGTTGACACCTCACTTGGTCTTTCTAACCGGATTGTTCATGTTTTTTTTTACAAATATTCCACGCAAATTAGCCTGAAGTAGGGTGATCTAAATTTTAGGCGACACTTAATAGAAACAACAATTTACCAAGACATTGCATATTATTATTAAATAACAAAGGTCGTAAATGCATCTCCACCATAACTGTGATCCTTCCATCTCTGTCTTAGGATTATGTTATCATATAAAAGAATGTCCATAAAGCATGAGGCGGCTCGGTGTGACAGGTCTAGCGCAGCTGGTGTCGGACCAGTTCATCTCGGCCGAGGAGCGCCAGGTCGCCGCCAAGACCAAACAGTCTGACCCCAATCGTGAGTCATGTCCCGTTCGCTGCGCGTGCACATAATAATGTAGTTCGGTAGTCGCTTCGCTTCCTTAAGCATGCGTAGAGTGAGATGTAGAAATAAAATCACTGGCAGTACAAGTCATTCAATAAGTTCATAGTTTTAATTGTAAGTATCAATTATTTCTTATTGTCACCTGCTTTCACGGCACCTTAATTTTGTATTTCGCTCATCTTTGTTCGCATTAATGCGTTGTAATGGCTTTGTACAATTTACGGCAATGTTTTTTTTAAACATGCCAGAGTATCTGCTTGATTTGGTTACTGACGTAGATTTGATGCAGGAGACTGTTTCTACATAGTTCAATTATTCACTTTGATGAAAAATTAAACTTCACTTGATTGGACTGATGACTTGCAAATGACCAGAAAGATGGTAGGTAAAGGAAGAGAGTAGAAGAGGTGGAAAGAGAATTCCCATACAACTGCGTAACCATCACACACACCAGTAACATGTGCGGTAATGAGTACTCGACACAACAATTGCTGTTGCAGCCGCCTACCTATACCTCTGTGAAATATTTGTACAATACAATAATAATCCCAAATTCAGTATTGAATAAATTGTATGTCCATCCGTGAGAACGTAACACTTTGTTTGTATCGCACAGTGTCGGTGGGCGTCGGGGGCGGTGTTGGAGGGGTGGGGACGGGTGCGAGTGCCGGCCCGCCCGCTGTGCTGCTGCGATGGAGCGAGTCGCGGCGCTCACTGGCGCTGGCCGGCCTCTGCAGCACCGTGCGCCTCTGGGACGCCGACACTGAGATGCTCAGCTGCGACATCAATACGGGTGCGCTACGCCATAAGTACTGCTCTCGTAAAATAATACGACGTCTCAGTCCAATGACTCATCGACGTCGGTGTTATGTGTGCAGAGTGCGAGGCGGCAGCGACGTCGCTGTGGCGCGGGCCGCTGCTGGTGTGCGGGTTCGCGGACGGCTCGGTGCGCGCGTGGGACGAGCGTGCGCCCGCCGCGCCGGCGCTGGCACTGCACGACCACGCCGCACCCGTGCTATGCGCCGCGCACCGCCCGCACCAGCCCCATACACTGCTCACCGGATGGTCAGCACACTCGCATCTAAGCATCAAACATGCACTACCCGCATTTGCTGCACTCCTAGAATTTTAACTAGATCATCGGTCCATCTGTGCCCATCCCTGAACCTTTTGGCTCAAATCTTAATAAAATATGCAGTGAAAATTGCAAATAGGTGGACTTAATTCTAAAAACTTCCTATAAAAAAATTAAAAAGGCAAAATTTTTGAACATTCTTAACATTTCTCACTAAGAATTCTCAAATTTGGTGAAAAGCGGATAATGGTTGAAATTTTTTTATCTACAGCGATCGACTTGAAAGGCACAATATATGTTAATTGTATGTATGTTAGTGTGGACGGCGTTATCCGCGTGTACGACACGCGCAAGCTGTCGGCGACGGAGGTGGTGCGCGCGCCGGGCCCGCTGGCTGCGCTGGACGTGCACCCGCTCTGCAACCTGCTCGCGTGGTGCGTGCCCATACGTATCTGAACAATTATTACATGCAATTTGATTTATATTGTACATACAAAGGACTGTAGAGCCCGCAGAAGAAGAGTACAATACAGCGGACACGCAAAAGGAATTTACACTTTGTTATTTTTATATTTTTCCATATTACTGAATTGTCGAGAATTAAATATCTATACCATACATAATATCGAATAAAATGGTCCGATTTGTGTTGACGCAGCGGGTCGGTGAACCAGTGCATCAGCATCTACGACCTGAAGGGCACGCCACTGAACACCATCAAGTTCCACGAGGGCTTCATGGGGGCTCGCATCGGGCCCGTCTCCTGCCTCACCTTCCATCCCCTAAGGTATCATACTGATTCTGATATTGTTAATATTTTTAAAGAATCAATATAACCTTAGTAGTAGTAGGAACTTTTCCGCAACTCCACGACCAGCGCATATTTTTCTTGTAACAAAAATCTTAAAATAATAAAGGAAATAAGAGAACTTCTGCATTTTGATCTATGTGCAAACTCCTAATCATGGCCAGTAAAATTAAATGTAATAGCTTGTTACTTTCAAATGTAATGGTCCTTCGAGTCGGACTTTTTCGTATCGTTTTGTACAAAAGTGCTGAGGACAGCACTTTAGCAGTGTTAACAAATAATGAATGCATATTCCAGATGCGCGCTGGGCGTGGGCGCCAAGGACTCGACGGTGTCTGTGTATGTGTCGGAGCCGCGCCGGTGACCCTCGCTGTACAGCCTGGCGCTGCCGCTGCACTTCCAGTGAACCCGCCGCGTGCGTCCCTGCCCGCCCCGAACACCTCGGTACTCATTGCACTAAACAGTTTGAATCATCAATTCAGTACATTTTGAATTATAGTACAAAATATTAACGATTGCCAGGTTCGAGGGGCTGAAGAGGAACAACAACGCGCGCTCGCCGCTCGCCGCTCGCCGCTCGCCGCCGAGTTGTTGTGCAATAACACGCCTTATTGTAGGAGCCGTACGGTTCCCAGCCTGTTTTTCTTCAACGTTATGCTTCGTTTTAAATTTTTTCCTCTTCACAGGGCCGCCTCGGCGCGCGCCGCGTGTTGTACATATTACCTCTTAAGCGACTCAAAACGCCCGAGCCTTCCATTTCTGCGATTTCGTAAAAGACATCATGCGTTACTACCCTCATTATACAAAAAATAGACTTAATAGCGAAATTATCGATATTGTTTACAATGTTAGCGTTGATTTGTTTACGGCTATATTTTTCTACGTATTGTGTAAATAGTAAATCTGTTATTTTTTCAACTATACAAATAAGTAAAGTCGATCAATGCAGTACAATCCCACCGAATATATTTCCCGTGTAGCGTAATGTGTTGTTGAGTCGGAGCGAGACGAGCGAGTGTGCGCGGCCCCGTGTCGCCCTTCTCCAAGTTTCCAAGGGTCGCGGGGCAGCAACATTTGGTGCTAAGTTAAATTGATGTCTTGTTCATGGTGTACGTGCGAGTAACGGACCGCATCCCTCATGTTGGCCGGCGGAGGCGCGCCGTCTTAGCTTAGCTAGCATCCGCGTATATTTATTGTTCGACGAATCGCAGTCGGTCTATTGTAATGGATGCTCTCATAGTAGTATATTCATTAAATAAAATATACACTCTAGTTTGACACGTTGATTAGCAAGAATGCGTAAATAACAGGGATGCGTTAAAAATAGCAACGCTGCAAAGAATCTGATTTATCAGATAGCAAAGTTTTTATTTATGTAATTTAGGTACAAATGATGAAAAATATTTGAGGAACGATATATGTTGCGTGCAACAGTAAGAATCTTGTGATTATTGTTGTCGCTTGGCCGCGGGGCGGGGCCCGGTGGACCGACCACCCGCAAACCCTAGCTTTCGGTACGTAGAGGACGTCGCGTATAAATATAGCGGCAATAGTTAGGAGCTATTTTATCCATACGGAATGCAATACATGAGTAAACAATTTAGTATCATTGTAGAATAATTGCGTACCTTCTCTCTCCGCTCTGGAATCCCGCAGGTAGTGTTGGAACACTGTTTTAATTAAAAAATTTCAGGTGCAATTATTTAGGCTTAAAATGCTTGCACTACTACAATGATTTGTACCGACAAATTAATTCTTCATTCGACTCGTAACTCAAGTTATGTAACGAACATCTGCCGAAATCTCTTACCACAGATGGTCCTTTTTGATGCCCAATTCCAAGCTGGGACGAAAAAGTAATAAAGATAGATTTTAATTGAAAGTTGACGCTCTAACAAATTATGGGAATAAAGGGTTAACTTAGAAATATCTTCAGTCAATTGCAAAATGTGATTTAAAATTTATGCGCTTATTATTAATTTGTTATTTATTAGGTTAGTCACACAAATAGCTTCGCTTTATCCATATAATTGAACCCACATCGAGGGTCCATCGTTTCATTCCCTCGGCAACAAAATGTCAAGTTTGACCACCGGGTTCCAACACTACCCGCGCGTGTGCTGTGGTCGAAGCAGTGCTGCCGGCAGAGCGCCGCCATCAGACAAGTGTTCAAGTGGTGCTACCCCGTATGTACTGTACTCATTAAGTTATGCCTACCACGGCTTGCGTTCGCGTATGGGCGCGACGGGAGCAGCTAAAATTTTCTCTTTTTTTTTTTTTTTGTTTCACCAATTTTGTTGTATGGTCAAGGGACGTCAATGCGTAGGGTTTTGAGGTGAGCTAGGTAGGTTGGGAACGATTTATCTCTTAACTAATACTTGTTCCTATTTACTTATCTCTTGAGTGATAACTTGCTTTTATTGATACTCGTTAAAATAATAAACAGTAATTGGCTTACCGAATTAAATCTACAAGTCGTGCATTTAGTCAATATATCGTTTAGATATTTTCAATATCTGAATTTTAAATTTATGCAATTTACGGACCGGTTGACGCGGTTGGTAAGATGCTTGCCTTTCACGCCGCAGGTCGTGGGTTCGATTCTCACCCAGGATAAACATTTGTGTACAGGAACATATCTGTTTGTCTTGAGTTTGGATGTAAAGACCACCGGAGGACGGGCAGCAGCGTCCTTTTCTTAGTACGGTGGAATATACGACGATCGCCAAGCCGCCTGCCAAGCGTGGCGATTATGGCACATTTCTCCCCAATTATGTGATCAATGGGGGAGGCCTATGTCCATCAGTGGACGATTATAGGCTAAGGTAAAAATTTACAAGATTTACAAAATTTACAAAATTATGATTGAACATGACTATCATTTTAAATATTTCAATTGACTACAAAAACTTTTCTGCAACAGAAACTGCTGAAGAAGAGAAGTGATAATTTTACCAATTACACAAGCGCCAAAATAATTTGTAGCAAATCAACCAGACAGGTCAAATTTGTTACAAACATCTTACTTCAAAGACGCCTTCGGAAGAACGTATTCTCTCGCAATCCTATGCTTCTTTTAAGTCATCTGTGTGACCACCAATGTGACTAGTTTATGCCAATTAACGAGCACAACAACACTGTTTCGTTCATCAGAGAGCAGGGGACTGCTCCCGCCGCGTCTTTGCGCTATATCTATCAAAATATGCAGCCGGCTGCTGTCCTCGGATCTGTACACTGCGCATGCGTAGACTTGCGACTGATACTTGATTTTATCCGAGAAGTCATATCTTGCGTTCGTCAAATAAGGCGTTTTGTGATTACGTGATTTTACAGAAAGTTCCTAAGACTTTATTACTAGATGCCATTTTTTTTAATATTAAACAGTAAGTTTTCGTTAACTACGTATTAGTTGAACAATTGTGTTCTTTTATATTAGTCTAGTTAAACAAGGTACGCATGCAGTGTTCATAAAAGGGTTAGTCTTTATTTTTTAGTTCGATATTTACTCTGCCGAGTGAGCCAATAACATTAGAGTAGGAAAAAGGTTTTTGGTATAGCTACTGAGCATTTAATGTTTTCTGATCATTGGACAAGTCGATTTGAACAAAAGTGCTGTAGCCATTGGCTGCAGTGACAGCGTGCGCAAGATGTGTTCACGCAAAATTTCTCTAACGAGTTGATTTTTCAATCGAAAGATTGCATATTGTATAAAGTTTTTGCATTTTGTCTATGAAATGATTGATTTATCATCGCTTTTACATATTGTGTAATTTAATTGTACATTATTGTTGTTGTTGAAATAAAACATGGTACATACATCGTCTTTTATTTGCTTACATTACTAAAGTGATTTTTTTAAATATAGAATAAGGAAGCGAACGAGCAGCGGGTCTAACATTAAGTGAACCGACGCCCATGGACATCCGCAGCACCAGAGGAACTGCAGATAAGTTACTATCCTTTAGGGCTCCTAAGTCGTATTGGTCTGGAAAAACCCCTATAGACAGATCATTCCACAACGCGGCTGTACGAGGCAGGAAGTCCCGCGAAAACCTCAAGGTGGTGGAATACCAACCATCAGGGTGGTAGGGATGGTATCTGGAGCTCTGTCATGTGCGATAACGTAACCCGGCGGCAGGAATTGTTCGAACTGAACTGTGGGCACCAAAGACTACGGAATAGAGAGTTCCCTGAAGCACCACATCGGCAACAGCCGATTGGCAACGGCGTCGGGACCTGCGTGAGGATGAAACTTCGCTTGGAATGTCGGAAATAAATCACTCTTTCACGCCAAACCCCGACTAGCTATTGGGAAGGAATATATACATGGAAATGCCTTTCATCAGAGAAAATGACTTTTTTCAAAAAATTGGCATCGACTTCACTTTGCTCCATTACCCATTGAACGAATTGCCGGCGCCTTCCGTGGTCTACTGGTTTCAGCTCCTAAGTTAACTGAATCTTGTACGCATGAAAGTGTAAGTCTTTAGTCAAAATTCGCTGCGTAGTGCTTCGTGAAATTTTAAGTTGTTGAGAACGATATCGAATTGATGTTTTCGTGTTTTCGGCGACTCTCTTTTATAGCAGCAATGTTTTCAAGAGATCGACCGGAACGCAGACGCAAAGGATTCTCATAATTGACCCAGTTTTTTCAAATTTTTTGACCACTCTTCGAATGGTTGACACATTAGGTGCACTTTCTTGGCTGAAAATTTGGCGAAGTTTGCGAGCGGTTTCAGCGTAACTTTCCCCATTTTTGTAATGAGTTTTCACAATTATAACGCGTTGTTTTTTCGAAAAGCGCTCCATTTTTAATAATCGGAATAAACAGAGGTGACAGCTGTCAAATTTCAGAGTTGCTACATGCATGAAAAAAATATTCCAATTTTAAAAAGTGCACTCTTACTGAGACATCCTTTAGAAGCGAAAGTTAATGTAGGGTGTAGAATACGTCGGCGTTCTTTTTTTTTCGTCGCCAAGTAGAAATTAGAGTTTTTAGGTTGGAAATTAGAGGAAGTCGTTTTATTTTTGTTGTCACGTAAAAATTGGAGAGATCTTTGGTTGGAAGTTAGAGGAAATCGTTTTTTTTTTCGTCGTCCGCTGCGTGACCGAAAATTTTCGATACCTACACAGAAAGTTGATACTCCTAAATACTTCTAGGAACTACTATTTGGAACAAGTATTTGCAAATACCAAGTACGCAATTTACCTAGTATATCCATTTCTAATGCACACTGACACTCGCGTTAATCTATGATGTACAGCTGAATTATCACCTGACGTCAAACGGCAAGAGTGAGAATATCAACACCTTTGTATGCAGCAATAATGTGCATATGGCACTCGGTACATGTAATTAAAGTTCTCCAGACAGACAATATTACCTGATAACTGAATCATGTTAATAAAAGATAATAATGAATTTAAGCAATTTAATTTTCTTACAGAGTAGGATTAAATCACTTAATGATAAATTTAATTTTTACAGATTAAAAAACTTATCACACTACATAATAAATTATAAATACATAGATGGTGATGTAATTTATACAGAATACATACTAAATAAAGGTTTACATATTACACACAAAAGAATGATAAAAAAGACTACTTAGACTGCCACCTTATTAATAGTTTACAAGAAACATATAATTATTTTTGTTACAGTCTGCTTTATAACAAAAAGAATTTTATGTTGATTGTGGGAACCATACAAACCATTGTTAATGTTTTGTTTTAACATCTCAGCATATTATCTCTTGAATGTATCCATGTCAACAATGCTAAGTAATTAACCTGTCTACTCCTGCATGACAGTCAATTACTTTATATATATATGAGGAGATATTTCACTCACTACCTGGTCAGCTTGGCTCAATTGTTTGCCTAAATTTATATTAATTGCCTCTTCTATCACAGTACAAGATATACATGCAAGGGTGTACCCAGGAGGGGCAGGGTAGGGCAGCTGCCTTCTCCACCCCTGGATTTTGTATGCCTATGTACCTACTGTTGTCAACAACGGTTATGAATGAGTCACATTACAACTTTACAATATAATATATGTTAACTTTTAAAAAACCACCCTGCCGATTTCCTCAAGTTGTATTCATACAATGCCACAGACAGAACTTTGAAACTTTGGAGACATGGCTTATGAACATTTTCAATTGCCCCTCCCCGTTCCAACAGCTGGGCACATCATGTACATGCAACACTAATAGTATTATACCATAACAAACTCATTCAAAGATAACATATGAATTAATCTGGACTTAATGTGCAATAAAACTTTTTGTGACCATTTTGGTAATAATCAAATTGAGGAGGTTGACATCGGACTTCACGTTATTTAACTTGTAAACTGTCTTAACTTCTTGCATGTCTGTAAACTTCTCTAATTCGCTAACTGGGCATAATTCGCCTTTAATTCGTTCAAGAATAGTTTCACTTTCGTCACTGTCATTTGTTACCAAGAAACAAACTAAAAGACTCCGGTCTGTCTCAACGCCGAACTTGCTTAAACTTTGTGATATGTTCTTTGACAACGACAAATTGAATAACATTTCAGCGTAAACAGTCCGAGTGAGCATGGTTTGCGTTTTCTCTGCTAACACTGCTCTGTTTGCCGCCACAGCAACTTGAAATAAATCCAATATCAAAATGGGCTTGATTGCAGCGCATTTCCAAGTACCTTCGATAATATTACTTCGTATTTCGTCCACATTCTGAACATTGTTGAAAAGATACACTTTAAGTGATGTTTTTGTTTCAGGATCTAGGTTACAAATGTATGGTTTATACGACATAATTGCAAATTTGAGTAGTCTTATTATCACGAAATAACTTCAGGCAAGGCTAAAACTAAATATTTAAATTAGATAAACAAAAATATAACCTCAAAAAGATTATCAATTTAAACTTCAAATTCAGACGAGTGTTGCTGTTGATGTCCAATTTTTCTATTCGAAGTTGCCCGCTAAGTTTACATTTATGGTTTTGCTTGATCGGAAAATACACTGGAACTGTAGACATAAATACGCTGGACTGGCTGTGCCGCTAAAAGTGGGATAAGCCAGTCCAGAACATATATACTATAGAGGTCAGTTGAGAAAAATTACCACGATCTCGTAGAATTATTGCGTAAAGTTTAGGTATATATATTTCTGCATTTCGCAAGTGAGGGAGTGACATTTCGCAATCACCTATTCACTCAACTCACTGTTCACTCTTCTTTTCTTTACCTACCATATATCATCTTCTTTTTTACAAAAAGACTGCGTTAGAAAGATAGACATCCCCATCTTCGATCTTAATCTTAGTCACTCCACAGAGCGTCAGCTTAAAGTGACATAAGATCTCGGCGACCTCTTGATCCGATAAAACAAATAAAGCGATGACCCAAATCGAACCTCCTGAAAGAGCTCTCTTAAAAACTATTAGACAAAGCGCTCAAGTACGGTAGCTGTAGGCTGTACATGTCTTTTAAAGGTAACAGTAGCAAGTCAGTTAAACAAAGAATTGAATGTTTTTCAATGGCAATAAACTCAGTAGTGGTAGTTTTTTTTCTTATACAAGTCTAAACTAGAGATGGGATATACAAGGTAAATCGCGTACTTAGTATTTCGAGTATGAGTATTTGTAAATACGCGTTCCAAATACTAGCTCCTAGAAGTATTTAGGAGTATCGATTTGATTTACGGCGGACGAGCAAAAAAAATATATAATATATATCTAAGTATATCAATTACATAATGTTTATAATTATTTTAAAAAAATTACACTTATTAATTCAGGTATATACGACTACTTACGAAATTCAAACATTATTCACACTCAATTTTCAATTATTTTAGATGGTCACGATATTTTTTTTTATTATTGTACATATAATTTAAAAACGCATGTACCATGTATATTATAAATCGTTGCAAACAATATAATATCAGTCGCAGTCAAACGAAATGCAAAACCTGTATTAAATTCAAAACCTTGATACACACAAAAATACGAAACATTGTCTTATCTGTTAACATTTACGGTCGATTTTAGGTCGAGCATCAATGCACTCACCGCGAGGTTGTTGAATCACTTATTATTATTGAAAGTCAAAATTAAAATTTTTTTAAGTGATGTTAATTGAATGATTTTTGTTCGGTGCTGGCATCCATATGCACATAAATATGTCAGTCTCACTCACCTCTTGCTCGACTACGACAATT